>JASPKZ010010510.1:0-44229 GCA_030220185.1 Diploptera punctata
GAGAGAAAAACGACTTGGGAAGAACTAAAGTATTCAAAGCATGGGAAGATAGAGACGGTTGAAGGCGTATTTGTTCTGGAAGGAGGACACGATAAGAGGGATGATGGCTGACTCCACAAAACTAAATATATGGTCACAACCATAACATCCAATTATATAATGGAAAGGGACCTTTAATGTTAAATGAGGAAAATTGTGAGAAAGTGGCTGAATTCAAATCACCAACCAACACTTACCATGTTTTATTATCCATTTCATACATCTCAATTGATGGAAATCATCATTTTAAATAGAAAAATTCTACGGTGTTCAAGCCCGGTCTGAGCGTATAATTTTTCTCTTTAAAGAGGGACTACCTAACTAACTCATTTGGCACTATCACAAACCCATAGCTTCATTGTCATACGGACATTAGCTCTCTGCATACATCCCTCATCCCAAGCTAATGTTTTTCCAATCATTCCTGTTAATCTACCTCCCTCAAATCATGGTTATGTTATTCTTCCACCTCATTCTTGGTCTACCAACTGGGCGTTTTCCCTCTGGCTTTCCTACAAGAAGCTTCCATGCACGTCTTTCATTACACATTCGTGCCACATGCCCTGTCCATCGTAGTCTACCAGACTCAACCGTTCTCATTATATCTCTCTTCCTATAAAGACAATGTAATCCACTGTTATATAATCTCCATTCACCTGTCTGTTCATCTCTTTGGTCCAAAAATTTTCCTCCGATTGAGGGTCTTTCCACTTTTCAGCGGTTGCCCTTTTACCAGCCGGCTGCTGGCCCTTCACATCCACATGTGTCAATCACAGAGGTAGATGATCAACAGCCAGTGTAGGGGTGACATGTGGTTAGCATGTCGAGTCCCCCAGCCGTTATAGCTGGTTCCTCAACCTGGAGCCGCTACTTATTGTAGCTACCTCAATTGCCTCACGATGCTGGGTGGGCACCGGTCCCATACTGGCGGAAATACCATGAGAAAATGTCTTCCCCCATGGAGACTCGAACCAGAGCAAGTCCCGTAGCTCTGGCGCCAAGGCTTCTTACCTTAACCAACCGCTCGGCTACGGGGGGCGCGGGACCAAAAATTTTCCTAAGAACTTTATTCTCAAATACTCCGTAATCTCCTTCTCCTTTCCCTCTTAAAGCCAAAAGTCCATGTTTCATATCCATATAATATAACCTGATAGAATGACAGTTTTATATATTTTTAATTTAATATTTTTTCGAAAGGAGTTGAGACGTCAAGAGTCTCTGTAATACATAACAGCACGCATTTCCAGAACTGAGCTTGTGTTGTTTCATCTCATTCCTTCTTCAAATCAGGGTTAATATTATTCTACTGGCGCGTGCGCAATATAATTGTAAATTAAATTCTTTTCATTGGGGAGAGGGAAAAAAATGCATTCTACACATTACATTTGCCAGACTGTAGTCAGGATCCGAAGGAGGAAGTTTTCAGCTACTGGTTAGAAAAGTGGGACTTTACCCACACGCTGTATCAAAAAGTTGGAATGAGATATCATAAAATTCAGAGATAACAGAACAAACTGCGCGCACTATATTGGACGTTCATTTCCACAAAGTTGTTGGCAAAACTTTATAAAAGGCTGTTTTTTAAATCTCACATATCAACAGCATTCAGAGGCGTCGCGACGTCAAATCGGGCGTCCGCCTCCTTACAGCAATGTCACGTTACCAGGTATATGTTGGGTTTTATAAAAACGCCTGAAAATGGAACATTGCAGATAACTGGGAAATACTCTATCGTCACAAAGTGCAGACAGACTTCCCTCTTACTGCTCGGCCAAGTTAAATATGTGCGTGCAAACTGTGCTAGGAATGTGCTGTCGATTCGTTTCTTTCTCTTGCTACTTTGCCACTTCCTGTCCCATGTATTCTGTTATTTGACTCGGAGAGGAGCGATGGTAAATACTGTGTTTTTTAATGATCCGACAGCTACAGAAGTAGTTGACCAAATGAATAATCCAGCAAACATGTTACAACTGGGGAATGAGCTGTCCCTCTTTTGCCTTCTACATTACATGTTGCAATTCCCGTCTATTATTGTAAAACTACATATTTTGTCTCTTAGTTAAAAAATAATTTTCATAATTAGAATATAATGAATCCAGTAACATAAAAATATTATGCATTATGCTATTATGTATTACAGAGATTCTTGACGTCCCAACTCCTTTCAAAAAACGTTATACTGAAAAAATATAAAACTGTTTATTCTACCAGTTATATTATATGGATATGAAACATGGACTTTTGCTTTAAGAGAGGAAAGGAGATTACGAGTATTTGAGAATAAAGTACTTAGGAACAATTTTGGATCAAAGAGAGATATACAAACAGGTGAATGGAGAAAGCTACTTAACAGTTAGCTACGTAGTCCTTATGGGAATCCACAAATAAAAATAACAGTTAAATCTCGTAAAACTACGTAGAGCAGAACATGTGGCACAATGCCTAGGCTTTGTTCAATAATGTCAAAATCCAAATGTTACGCTTGAATGGTGCTTTGATCGATGTAGCATTGGAGAAGTGTTGCATTGTAACGTAGCGACGATTGAACGGTTTAAAATTCCATTCTGTTCCTGCAGTGCCGTGGAAAATATTAGCTCATGTTTTGGGATATGGAAGTTAGGTAAGTTTGAATACATTCATCACACAAATATTAGACTGACAGACTGATTGTTGACGGTGACTTGCACCGTCCAGTGTGCTGCATAGTGTTTCCCAATTGGATAAACTTGGCAGCAAATTCCTTTTTGGCTATCAAGTAGTGGTTGTGGACAATATATATTACCTAACAGGTCTACACCAGAATAATAGTGGAAACCACTATACTTGTAAAAAGGGCATCATAGACTACGCCGCCGGCAAGCAGAGAGTCCGAAAGCCGGACAGCGTAGAGTGAGCCACACTTCTCAAAAGCGAGTGGTCTCGCACTATTATGTAGATGGTCTCTCCTTTTAAGGTTAACCTGCAAAACACAGGTTAACCAGTCGGCTCATGAAGAGGAAACGCTCCATGGGACTAGACAGTTCAGCCAATAAAGGCTGAACATCCCGGAGAATCTTCCCCCCACGTGCACTTAAGCTACCTATTGGCAATTGCTGGCCCTTTGCTTTAGCAGTGCTGTTCTCTTGAGTTGTTCTGGAAGCAGTACCAGTCTGTAAAGCTTGGGTGAAGGAAACTCTTGGATCGACTTTCACAGAAGTGAAGGTCTTTCTTTGAGTTGTATTTACAATTGGATTTGGGATGGGATCACTTGTGGATGGTTTCTCTTTTAGATTGGGGATGGGGTTAGCTACCCTGCTATTACAAATATTAGAATAAATACACTTCCTATTATACACTGCAGCTTCATTTAGTTGAATACTTAAAGATTTAATTCCAAGGCTTCCTGTCACTAATACAATTTTTATATTCAACTAGCTAATGCGCTCCTACTCCTAAATAAATAAAATATTGTTTTTAAATTTTCGTTCAGCTAAACTCTTACACCTGATGTTTTAGAGCATACTAGCAGCTAAACACTCGCCGTACCTGAAAATGTGTATACACAAAGTTATACGTTTCGACCAATCAAACATGGCGGTTTGCTAGAATCAACACTTATTTTCGGATTTGAGGTAAACCCCATTAAAATGGTGGGATTTCGCTGTGTTTTTACGTGCCTCGGTTTATTTTAATAGCATATACTGTGTTTCGTTGTGAAACAAGGAAATTTGCGACCGCAGAGCAGGTTTTTAATTTTCGTTTCTGGTGAACTCCTACATCTACAGGTTTTAGAGCATAACAGGTAGCGGATACCGACTGAGATGGGTGGGTCATATAGTGGCAATGGAGGAGGAGAATACCACTAGAAAGCTTACACTACTGAGACCTGATGGAGGAAGTTGAGATGGAGTAGAGGAAGCTCGGGGTCCGGGGATGGAGAAGGGCATTGGTTAGGCATGCGTGGAAGAGCAGCCAGGGCCCATAAAGCGTTGTAGTGCTAGAAGAAGAAGAAGAAGAAGAAAGCGGCTAAACGCTCGGCGTACTTGAAAACATGTATGTACAAATTTTCATGAAGTTCTATTGAGGGGTTTAGAAGTCACAAAATATACACACTGCTAGCTAATACCCGGGGTGCGTTGCTACGCCCAAATAGATGAAATATTATACATTAACTAAATTGTAAGGTATACGCTGAGACGAACCAAACAATGACTTTCAGGTAAACATCCACTTCTAATTGTCGAATTTCGCTCATTTTTTGATAATATCTACCTCAGTTCATTTTAATAGGATATACTGTGTTTCGTTGTGAAACATCGAAAATTCTGACCGCTAGAGCGACTTTTAAATTTTTACTTCAGATGAACTTCTACACCTAAAGGTTTTAGAGGGTCCAATTGTAAATCTGAACCATCGAGGGACCCCATCAAACACACACAACAATTTTCATCAAAATCGGACCAGTTGTTTAAGAGGAGTTGAGTGACAAACACACGTACAGAATAATTACATATAAAAATAAAGATTATTCAGTCTTGTAACATCTAATGTTCGGTCTGGCTTAGAGTCTAGTTGTTAAACGTTTCACTGGGAATGTTTTTTAACAATAAAAGTATTTCATCACACATTCTGCATAAATGGACAAACCAAATTAATATTTGTGCTCTTATGCATTTTATTTATTCAAAACATCAGGTTGTCATTTTGACATTTCCGGCTTTCTCTTTTGGCACTTGAGTAATTGTAACCCGTTTCTGAGGTTGGGGCTCCCTGAAGGAGGAGTTACGACTGTGCTGGTGATATGATGGGCGATGGTGATGATGATAATAGTGGTGCGCCACGAGAGTCCTTAATCCTAAACTTAATCTAAGGCGAAAATGAATCACGATGGTTATGATGGCCGTATAATGTTCGCAGATCGTTTGGGCCTAAAAGTTCCCTCACATTTGTCTTATTGGTGAGGAAAAACCCCGAAAAACCTTCACTCAAGAAACTTGTCCCGACCGGGGATCGGACCCGGGCCCGCTGGATATATATTTAATACTTTTTTATTCAATTCATCACTTGTTCTACTATTGTTGAGTGATTCCGGGTTATGTGGCCGTGGTCCATAGTTGGTGTTGATACCAGACGTTTCGCCCTCAACTGCGGAGGGCATCTTCAGTGGCGAGTGCTTCTATGCGTGTTTCCTGGTCGGAAGATCTACTTAGAATGAGCGCTGTGGACGTAGAGGACGTTGTATTAGTGGTGGGTGCAGGGTGAGTGGGCGTGGCTCTTGCTGATTGGCTAATAGTCGTCTCCTTGTTGTCACTGGTGTTAATGCATTTATTTTCTAGTGTATGAAACCAGGCCTTAGACAGTTTGATACCTTCTTCTTTTCTGTTAATATTTCCCTTATGCTTGTATAATAGAAATATACAAGCATATACAAATATACAAGCATAAGGGAAATATTAACAGAAAAGAAGAAGGTATCAAACTGTCTAAGGCCTGGTTTCATACACTAGAAAATAAATGCATTAACACCAGTGACAACAAGGAGACGACTATTAGCCAATCAGCAAGAGCCACGCCCACTCACCCTGCACCCACCACTAATACAACGTCCTCTACGTCCACAGCGCTCATTCTAAGTAGATCTTCCGACCAGGAAACACGCATAGAAGCACTCGCCACTGAAGATGCCCTCCGCAGTTGAGGGCGAAACGTCTGGTATCAACACCAACTATGGACCACGGCCACATAACCCGGAATCACTCAACATTACGATTACCGGCCGTGAAAGCCTGCATTCAACTATTGTTCTACAATTGCTGCTGCTCGAAAATTTTCCAAATACACAGGGTGCAGCATAAGTCAGTTAACCAAAAATGCAAATATATTATTTTCTGTAGCTTACAACAACTATACAAAAAACAACTACCGAAATTATTCAAAGTGACCTCCATTGTTATTTAAGCATTTATGACGTAGTTTTAATAGTGATTTACACAATTTCCCATTATTAACAAAAGTGTTTTCAAATTCCTATTCAATCAAGTCCCGTAAATGATGCAGGTTTACTGGTTTGTATCCTTCAAAATCACCGCGAGCAGTAGTGTTTGAGATTATATTCTCAAGGTCCCGTATTATTCAACCCCTGTTTCAACCAATCTGATTTTTCCATTGTAACCCTGTGCAGTGGTTAATTGAACTTATGACGCACCCTGTAGTTATCTTTCATAAATTAACAAGCTCTACCAACAGGTTGTGTCTGGGTGACACAAGAGACCGAAAAGTAGTGCGTAAATAGGGAGAGGTTAACCCCTTAATTGGTGAACTTAACTTTTTAAATGCCAGCTTATTTGAGTGCATCGGACTGGAGTGGAAACAAATCATGAATAACCATAATTTATTTTGTATATATTTTAGTATGATTTTAAGCAAATTTAAATAATTTTTACTGATTAATTTCACCCACTATTAATTAAGAATATTGAACTGATTCCTCATTCCGCCGAAGAAACTCCGTGACCTTGTAAATTGCGTATATGTTCCGAAGTACCGACCGGTCGTCTTGTACAGTATGTATATGTACAAAAATGTGATAATTATAGTAAAATAACATCTTCGTTGGAAATATTTGCGTTCATTATAAACCGACGATAGCTATCTGACCAATGTAATTACGGTAAATGCCGAAAATAATTGTGCAGGCCGTGATACCAATTAGAGTAAAATGGGCACAAGTACCAATTTATTGTTGTATATTGCTTCAAATAAAGTTCAGTTGATTTAAAATGCAGTGATTTGTTTCGTATAAGTATATTAACACTACATTTTGGATACATATTTTCGTATATACATTGTACGTAGTATACGAAAAAGGGCAGTGGGTTTACTTCCCCGCCCTAGTGTATGTAATTTGTAACATACAGTATATAGTTACTTATTGCTTAGCAACCCGCGAAATTTAGGAAATGTAACTTTCAATCATGGTCGCCAGTCCTGTAAGTACGACAGCAGAACGCACCATCGTGCAAAAAAAGATTGTAAAAATGTCCTTTCTTTGGTGAGCGATAACAATAATGTTGACGTAATAACTGTATCGTAACGAAGCAACGTCACTAAATGTCAAAATGCAAAATATATTTACAAATCGAATTTTAAAATATATTAATATTTACAGATTGAATTCACCTATCCATATATATTGTGAAAATGTATACATAGACCATCCTCTATCAGGTGCATAGTTATCATCTTTAAATGAAGGGCACCAGGAAAAATCTAGGAAAGTCACTTTTCCACCACTAAATAATTGTCTTTCAATTGAGGCGATTGCATACAAAGGGGTATATGTCATTTGTTATTCTCTTGAAAAAAAATGGGTGTGTAAAGGCGTTGATGTCTATTTAGACTTATCTGGGGGGAAAACACGCATCACCCGAAGTTATCATTTTGAATTACCTATGAATTTGTTACACAACTTCAAGTTTAAACATGTTTTCTCAATACTGCATCTAACCTCACCAATTATACAACGTACCTACCTTTTTTAAATATGTGCCAAATTAGGAAGGAAAATAAACCCATGATTAAACAGTTTATTTTAAGATGATCTTGTAAAATATTTCCGGGCTGTTGGCCGTGATCTTTGAGGCTTGTAGTTCCCCGACGTTTCGTCAGAGACTGCGTCCCGCATCCTCAAGTATTTTACAAGATCATCATAATAACTCCGGCCGTGAAAGCCTAAGTCAGTTTCGCACTTATACAATATAGTTAGTACTTTGCATTGAGAAACTCACACAATAAAGTGACTAACCTGGTACTTTTTCTGTCCCTCAAATGTGTATTGATTAATCACGTGACACACTATATAAAGCTAAATTCGTTGAAAATCAAAACAAATTTAACTTTAAAATGGCAAATATTCTGTTTTTCATTCTTATGGATAACATTTTCTTTCATTCTGTTTTAACAGTAATCATCCTCGTTCCTTGATATAAACAAAACTTGATACCGCGAGAAGCTGCAAGACAATTGATCTATTAATTGGCTGACGTCTTTTAGAGGAAGGTGATCCCACAGGATGTCTCCTAATTCTTACAGTCGCTATTTATTAGAGCTGCGCAAATGCATCGGGATCATGGTTGGACACCGATCTCTTAACTAACTACTAAATCACTGCCTCTATCGAACCCGTATGTCGGGCATAAGCTCTCCATACATGCCTGTCCTGAGCTAATGTCTTCCAATCATCCACTGTATAATGTACTTCCGTTAAATCATGGATGTTATTCTTCCACCTCATTTTTGGTCTACCAACTGGGCGTTTGCCTTAGGACACCGATCTCTTACTGACCTATATTCCATGAGAAAGTTCCTTCTCCATAGGGTTTTGTTGACCTGTGCCAAGACACAATGCATTAGGTCGTTTCTTTTTCGATTCCTGTATTAATTATGGAAATTTCCACATTAATGAATGTGTTCCGCTTATTGCTTGTTATCTACTTATTTGTAATATGGATCTTATTGATTTTTTTCCTTTAATAATTATCCGTCTTTTGCAGATTAATACATGGCATTCCTTTGTTCTCAGATTACAATATTATACTCTACATAAGTTAGTTATTTCGGTAGATCAACTTAATCTTTCAGGTCCAGTTTAATGTAAAAGTTAACAAAACAAACTTCATAAAACATCACAAAGTGGGTGTGTGAAGGCATCAAGTTATCTGGTGGAAAACACTCATCACCCCAAGTTATACCCACAGGTCTCAGAGAGCTATTGGAAAAGTACGAGATTATGGCTCACGTCTCTTTAAACAATTGAAGACTACTTATGTCCCAAGTGTTCAGCACTGTGTAAAGGACATTTTTAGCCAAGAAAATATATCTGGTACTAATTCATTTTAGAGGCTGAGTAGAACCCAGTGACATGATCATACCACAATTTTTGGTCAAGAGGTAAAAGTCCTGACCTCATCTGGAATCGAACTCGCGACCTCACGGCTTGTAGTATATTGCCTCAGCAAATTACGCAACGTGTTTCCGACTGTTTTTTTTTTCAGAATACTTTAATGAAATTTTCCTGATGTTGGTAGTCTTATTCTAAACACTAATTCATCCTCTTTTTTTGTTTATTTTACACTAAACCCTTTTTGTTTTTTTTTTGTGCACCAGAAATGGACTTCCATATTTTTGCGCTGAGCGCATGAAAATAAATGTGAACTAAAAGTAAACATTAAATAGGTACATGTTAACCTGCCCAGCTGAGTGTTTAGTTGTGACTCCGGTACATCGCGAAGATAGCAAAGAACAACATAACGTAATAAACGCATTTCATACCCAAAGTTAACTTCGAAAGAGCAACTGTTTAATAAAAATATATCGACGCCCATCAGCGGTTCCATGACATTGACGAGAGAACGAAAGACGGCAGAAGAGAGATCAATGGGCAGGAGGAAAATATTAGTCGTAGAGAAGATAATCTTCTACGGGATATTCTATTCTATAGTAATTCTGCCCGAGGGCAGGTCTTTCACTGCAATCACAGCGTTTTAATACTATGCTTTGCAGCTTCCTACGGGATATAACCTTAAATAAATCCTGGTTTGGATGTTAGAACCCACTCCAGAAACATTCCGACAAAAGTGGCTACACTGTGTATAGTCGGGTAAAATATTCATTCAGTGTTATGATGTTATTTCTATTTAACGACGGTCTAGAGTACAATTCAAATCTGAGCGGGAAAGGATCAACATACCATGCTCGGAGTTCTAACGTGAGGTTCTTTTAAGTGCCATAAATGTATTCACGGTGCCGAAGTACTTGGCGACTTTCCGACGAAACCGGTACAATGTATTATTACGCTCTGTAAATCCACACGTCTAGGCGGAGATCCTGAAAGCCATTAGTCCACCAACATTGTCTACGACGTTCAAGAAGAGAACAAAGAGAATATATTTTATATATTTATTCTATTTGCATCAATATTACATACTAACCAACTCAATGGCACTATCGAACCCGCACGTTCATGGTAGCACGGACATAAGCTCTCTATACATCCCTATCATGAGCTAATGTTTTTCAATCATTCCCTGTATAATCTACTTCCCTCAAATCATGTTTAACGTTATTCTGCCACCTCGCTCTTCATCTACCAACTGGCGTTTTCCCTCTGGTTTTCATATAAATAAGCTTCCTTGCACATCTGTCATTCCGCTTTCTTGCCACATGCCCTGCACACCACAGTCTATGAGACTTAACTGTTATTATATCTGGCGTCCTATAAATACCATGCAGTTCATTGTTACGTAGTCTGCTCCATTCATCTTTCTGTTCATCTCTCTTTGGTCCAAAAATATTCCTAAACAATCCCCCCCGTGTCATATTAACAAAATTTTAACATAGTGTCACAATTTTATAAAGATAGGCTGTGATTGGAGAATTTTTGAATTAGGGGTCCAAGATAAAACTAAATGTAATTTAATTAAATAAAAATAAAACGTAGTTTTATTTGATTTTCATATTTATTATAAAATTCAGTGACAGCTGTTTCGGTACACTGTACCTTGTTCAGACATGTTAACACATTATGAATTGTGTTCCAACTGATCTAAGTAACAATACAACAATATTTATTTAATTTTTTTAATTTAACAAAGGGGATTCATTCAAATCAAGTTGAGAATTTAACAGTTTGTTACTACTTTTCAATTCATTAATTTATAATTTGCATCAAGTAAACACCAACTCAATTGATTATTTGAATGTAATTTGGTCCCGCGCCGTAGCCGAGCGGTTAAGGTAGGAAGCCTTGGCGCAGAGCTACATGGGGGAAGAAATTTTCTCATGGTATTTCGGCCAGTATGGGACCGGTGCCCACCCAGCATCGTGAGGCAATTGGGTATCTACAATAAGTAGCGGCTCCAGGTTAAGGAACCAGCTATAACGGCTGGGGGACTCTACATGCTAACCACATGTCACCCCTACACTGGCTGTTGATCATCTACCTCTGTGATTGACACATGTGGATGTGAAGGGCCAGCAGCCGGCTGGTAAAAGGGCAACCGCTGAAAAGTGGAAAGGCCCTTAATCAATCGGAATGTAATTTGTTGTTTTATTCGATGTGGGGCTTCTCCGCTACATTAGAGTGGTTTAACCTCACAATGTTAGGTATCGAGCCTTACAGTTGTCCGGAGATGGATTTTAACTGTGGATCACACACGTACTTTTTTAACCACACAAGGACATGGTGGGCCTCACCTCAATGCCAGTGCCTCCTCCAAGACAACACAACACGTCATTCACACACACATTCATACCAAACATGGCGAATATGATGATGGCCACATGATTTTTGCGCTAATAATTTTCAAAGAAGACAACTTTCACAAAACATTTGTATAAAATGCGCCTTGTTCAATAACAACAAATATGCAATAACTTACGAGTACGTTACGAAGCAACGCCACTAAATGTGAAATTGAAAAATATTTTAAATTAATAAATACGAACATTTCACAAATTGAATTCAAAACTGTTTTATCTAGATGTTTATACTCCTAAGAATTTTAGAAACATGAGTGTCAAACCCTTTTTTTTCTATCAGGTAAATATAAATACATTTTCAGATACCATATTTATCATCGTTTAAATGGCAGACATTCAATAAACGTGACAAATTTAACTTTATATTTACAAATATTCTATTTTACCTTATTTTAGTTAACATTTTGTTATTATGCTTTAAAAATAAGTCATTCATTTCTTTAAATTAAATTAAACTCATGGAGCGGTAAGTGCGCAAGGCACTTGGTATAACAGAGAGGTAGACGTTATAGCTATGTGTGATAAGTGGGCAACCGTCAGATTCCCAAAGTTTTATATACGGTACATATATTCCTCACAATTCTAGGTGGACACCGTTCCACAACAGCCCACATTTAGTGAGTAAATTCCTTCCGCATAGGGGCTCGAACCAAGTCATCATCGGTAGCTCTGCGACAAAGCGTAATGTCTTAGACGCTGTACATTATCATTATATGAACATTTCCGCGCCAACAACTCTTCCATCCATTGCTTAATTTTTATAATCTCTAGATTATATACGTATTGTTTGAAATATCCATTTTATCAATATTTTTCACAATTCTCTATATTTTTTATTTATTGCTGGGCGTCTATTTGTTCTCAGACTTCAAAGCTATACATTTTTAAGTTGTTTGTTTCCCTTCATCAGTATCATCGATTGGGTTAATTTAATGTAAAAGTTACGAAAACAATGAAGTTTTAAAATAACACAATAAAATGACATGAAAATAGTATGTAAAGGCACGCACGTTTTTCTCCAGGTATATTAGGTAAAATACACATAATCCCAATTTATGTCACGGCTAATTGCTGTAAGTGGTGTAATTCATCCCACTGCAGGCCTTATGAAGCCCTTGGGATATTGAGTAGTTAAGACTCACACCTTTCTGGTGCAAAATATCAGCCGGATTGTCAGCAATTCCCATGGTTTTACACTTAGAACGTATGTATGGTACTCAACTGGTTGAGACGCATGTGCAATAGGCCGTGAGAATGTTTTTATATTATGAATACGTCTTGTACAACAATTTATATAACGTTAGGGATATCGGCCGCGGTGGACTAGCGATTATGCTCCTTGCCTCTGGCCCCGAGGGTCGTGGGTTCAAACCCGGCCGGGGTTGATGAGTTTTTTAGGATGTAAAAATCCAAGGAGCACGTTCTCCAGGAGGGACTTTAAGCCGTGGTCCCGAGTCTGATGAAGTATATCAGGCTCGTAAAAAACCCTTAAGCCTGAATGAAAAGGCCTCTAAGCAATATTTACCGAATTTTCCCGTCCTAGTACTACCTTGGTTTCCTAGATGTCAGTATGAGGCGGAACGCTGACCACGGACTACTCAAAAATGGCATCTATACGAAAACAAATGTAACAAAATTAGTATGGTTCAAATTCTTCCCTGTAGGGGGAGAGCGCCTAAATCTCTGTTAAGGGAAACGTGGGCTTACAAGAGAGGACATTCATTCATTCATCATTCATTCAAATTGAGCTTGCAAGCAATCAACGTCAGGTAAATCCAGAGGTCCGGGTTTTAAGTCCCGTCCGAACATTTATTTTTCTTATCATTTCATTATATGCCTGCATTCCTCAATGTGAAAAATATAATTATATATATATATATATATATATATATATATATATATATATATATATATATACATATAAATCCCAGTGCGCTACCTATAACGCCACCAAACAAGTCTAGTACAAACATTAATTTCTCTTATAATAATATATTCTCATTATTCCTAGATGTAGTGGGATAAAATCCAGAGGTCCGGGTTCAAGTTCCCGTCCGGGCATTTATTTATTATCATGTATGTAATTTTAAAGATTGCACTGTTCCTTGTCAAATTTTAAATTATCAATATAATATAGATATATATATATATATATATCTATCTATATTATAATCGCGGTGTTCAACCGAGCAATTGTATAAGTACAAACATTCATTTCTCTTTCTCTTATAATAATGTATTCTCATTACTGCTTAATGTAGTGGGGGAATATAAATCCCAGTGGTCCGTGTTCATTTCCCGTCCGAGCATTTATTTCTCTTATCATGTCATTTAAGCTTGCACTACTCAATGTCAATAATTTAATTACGATATACATATATCCCAGTGTGCTACCGATTACGCTACCGAGCAAGTGTACTACAAACATTCAATACTCTAATAATGAAGTATATATTTATTATTAGTAGATGTAGAGAGATGTAAATCCAGAGGACCGGGTTTAAGTCCCGTCAGAACATTTATTTTTCTTATCATTTCATTTTATACCTGCATTCCTCAATGTGAAAAAAATAATTCTTATTATATATATATATATATATATATATATATATATACATCGCAGTCCGCTACCTATGTACACCACCGAACAAGTCTAGTACAAACATTAATACCTCTTACTATAATATATTCTCATTATTCCTAGATGTACTTGGACAAAAATCCAGAGGTTCGGGTTCAGGTCCCGTCCGAGCATCTGTTTTTTACCATGTCATTTTAAGCTTGCATTCCTCAATGTCAAATATTTAATTATAATATATATATATATATATATATATATACCTACCCTTGCGCTACCGATCAAGTATATTACAAACATTCATTTCTCATTCTAATAAGATATTCTCATTATTACTAGAAGTTGTGGGATATAAATCCAGAGGTCCGGGTTCAAGTCCCGTCCGAGCATTTATTTTTCACAACATGTCATTTTAAGCTTGCATTGCTCAATGTCAAAAAATTAATTATAATTATATATATATATATATATATATATATAGATTATATATAGATATTATAAATATATTTTTGACATTTGGCAATGAAGGCAAATATGATATGAAAAGAAAAAAGAATGCTTGAGTCGGGATTGTTGAACTCGAGTCTCTAACAAGTCTGTACCTTTAGCGCTCCAACCCAACTGAGCTACCCAAGAATTTCCAAGACAAACATACAATTTTCTTATTACATGTAGTATTCTCAATTCACACAAGATGTAGCGGGAAATATCATTCAACTACCATCTAGCGGCTAACCTAACAGTTAAGCAAATTATTAAAGAGATATATTACTTTATAGCAGTAAGCGCTTGTATATATAGAAATTATAAAATATATTTTTGACATTTAGCAATGAAGGCAAAATATGATATGAAAAGAAAAAAGAATGCTTGAGTCGGGATTTGAACTCGAGTCTCTAAAGTCTGTACCTTTAGCGCTCTAACCAACTGAGCTACCCAAGAATTCCAAGACAAACATACAATTTCTTATACATGTAGTATTCTCAATTCACACAAGAGGTTAGCGGAAATATCATTCAACTGCCATCTAGCGGCTAACCTAACAGTTAAGCAAATTATTAAAGAGAATATATACTTTATAGCAGTAACACTTGTATATATAGATATTATAAATATATTTTTGACATTTGGCAATGAAGGCAAATATGATATGAAAAGAAAAAATAATGCTTGAGTCGGGATTTGAACTCGAGTCTCTAAAGTCTGTACCTTTAGCGCTCTAACCAACTGGGCTACCCAAGAAATTCCAAGACAAAACATACAATTTTCTTATACATGTAGTATTCTCAATTCACACAAGAGGTAGCGGAAATATCATTCAACTACCATCTAGCGGCTAACCTAACAGTTAAGCAAATTATTAAAGAGAATATTTACTTTAGAGCAGTAACGCTTGTATATATAGATATTATAAATATATTTTTGACATTTGGCAATGAAGGAAAATATGACAGGAAAAGAAAAAATAATGCTTGAGTCGGGATTTGAACTCGAGTCTCTAAAGTCTGTACCTTTAGCGCTCTAACCAACTGAGCTACCCAAGAATTCCAAGACAAACATACAATTTTCTTAAACATGTAGTATTCTCAATTCACACCAGAGGTAGCGGAAATATCATTCAACTACCATCTAGCGGCTAACCTAACAGTTAAGCAAATTATTAAAGAGAATATTTACTTTATAGCAGTAACGCTTGTATATATAGATATTATAAATATATTTTTGACATTTGGCAATGAAGGCAAATATGATATGAAAAGAAAAAAGAATGCTTGAGTCGGGATTTGAACTCGAGTCTCTAAAGGCTGTACCTTTAGCGCTCTAACCAACTGAGCTACCCAAGAATTCCAAGACAAACATACAATTTTCTTATACATGTAGTATTCTCAATTCACACAAGAGGTAGCGGAAATATCATTCAACTGCCATCTAGCGGCTAGCATAACAGTTAAGCAAATTATTAAAGAGAATATTTACTTTATAGCAGTAACGCTTGTATATATAGATATTATAAATATATTTTTGACATTTGGCAATGAAGGCAAATATGATATGAAAAGAAAAAATAATGCTTGAGTCGGGATTTGAACTCGAGTCTCTAAAGTCTGTACCTTTAGCGCTCTAACCAACTGAGCTACCCAAGAATTCCAAGACAAACATACAATTTTCTTAAACATGTAGTATTCTCAATTCACACCAGAGGTAGCGGAAATATCATTCAACTACCATCTAGCGGCTAACCTAACAGTTAAGCAAATTATTAAAGAGAATATTTACTTTATAGCAGTAACGCTGTGTATATTATAGATATTATAAATATATTTTTGACATTTGGCCATGAAGGCAATATGATATGAAAAGAAAAAAGAATGCTTGAGTCGGGATTTGAACTCGAGTCTCTAAAGTCTGTACCTTTAGCGCTCTAACCAACTGAGCTAACCAAGGATTCCAAGACAAACATACAATTTTCTTAGACATGTAGTATTCTCAATTCACACAAGAGGTAGCGGAAATATCATTCAACTACCATCTAGCGGCTAACCTAACAGTTAAGCAAATTATTAAAGAGAATATTTACTTTATAGCAGTACGCTTGTATATATAGATGTTATAAATATATTTTTGACATTTGGAAATGAAGGCAAATATGATATGAAAAGAAAAAAGAATGCTTGAGTCGGGATTTGAACTCGAGTCTCTAAAGTCTGTACTTTAGCGCTCTAACCAACTGAGCACCCAAGAATTCCAAGACCAAACATACAATTTCTTATACATGTAGTATTCTCAATTCACACAAGAGGGTAGCGGAAATATCATTCAACTGCCATCTAGCGGCTAACCTAACAGTTAAGCAAATTATTAAAGAGAATATTTACTTTATAGCAGTAACGCTTGTATATATAAATATTATAAATATATTTTTGACATTTGGCAATGAAGGCAAATATGATATGAAAAAAAAAAAGAATACTTGAGTCGGGATTTGAACTCGAGTCTCTAAAGTCCTGTACTTTTAGCGCTCTAACCAACTGAGCTACCCAAGAATTCCAAGCCAAACATACAATTTTCTTATACATGTAGTATTCTCAATTCCACACAAGAGGTAGCGGAAATATCATTCAACTGCCATCTAGCGGCTAAGCTAACAGTTAAGCAAATTATTAAAGAGAATATTTACTTTATAGCAGTAACGCTTGTATATATAGGATATTATAAATATATTTTTGACATTTGGCAATGAAGGCAAAATATGATGTGAAAAGAAAAAAGAATGCTTGAGTCGGGATTTGAACTCGAGTCTCTAAAGTCTGTACTTTTAGCGCTCTAACCAACTGAGCTACCCAAGAATTCCAAGACAAACATACAATTTTTCTTATACATGTAGTATTCTCAATTCACACAAGAGGTAGCGGAAATATCATTCAACTGCCATCTAGCGGCTAACCTAACAGTTAAGCAAATTATTAAAGAGAATATTTACTTTATAGCAGTAACGCTTGTATATATAGATATTATAAATATATTTTTGACACTTGGCAATGAAGGCAAATATGATGTGAAAAGAAAAAAAGATGCTTGAGTCGGGATTTTGAACTCGAGTCTCTAAAGTCTGTACTTTTAGTGCTCTTAACCAACTGAGCTACCCAAGAATTCCTAGACAAACATACAATTTTCTTATACATGTAGTATTCTCAATTCACACAAGAGGTAGCGGAAATATCATTCAACTGCCATCTAGCGGCTAACCTAACAGTTAAGCAAATTATTAAAGAGAATATTTACTTTATAGCAGTAACGCTTGTATATATAGATATTATAAATATATTTTTGACATTTGGCAATGAAGGCAAATATGATATGAAAAGAAAAAATAATGCTTGAGGTCGGGATTTGAACTCGAGTCTCTAAAGTCTGTACCTTTAGCGCTCTAACCAACTGAGCTACCCAAGAATTCCAAGACAAACATACAATTTTCTTAAACATGTAGTATTCTCAATTCACACCAGAGGTAGCGGAAATATCATTCAACTACCATCTAGCGGCTAACCTAACAGTTAAGCAAATTATTAAAGAGAATATTTACTTTATAGCAGTAACGCTTGTATATATAGATATTATAAATATATTTTTGACATTTGGCAATGAAGGCAAATATGATATGAAAAGAAAAAAGAATGCTTGAGTCGGGATTTGAACTCGAGTCTCTAAAGTCTGTACCTTTAGCGCTCTAACCAACTGAGCTACCCAAGAATTCCAAGACAAACATAAAAGTGCAATAGCCAAAAGAGAAATTAAAAAAGCACACAAAGTCAGTTGGGATAGATATATAAGCAGACTAGAATACGATATACATGGGCAGCAAAAAATAGCCTATAAAGTAATGAAACATCTAAATAAACAAGAAAAAGATAAAAACAGATCAATGCAATTGAGGAGAAACAATGGGAAGAACATTATAAAAAACTGTGGTATAATGAAAATAAAATAACTAAAGATACATATATGAGTGTGAGATAGGAATAGATATGATAACAATGGAAGAATTAGAAGAAGTACTGAAAACAACAAAGAACAGAAAGGCAGCTGGAATAGACGGAATTAATATGGAATTAATAAAATATGGAGGAATTTTTTTTAAAACTGAGATTATTACATTTTTTTAATTTATGTTGGAAACAAGCAACAATACCAGAAACCTGGACAACAGCAATAGTACAATCTATTTTTAAGAAGGAGAACGTAAAGACTGCAACAACTACAGAGGAATAAGCATTTTAACTGCAGGCTATAAAATATACTCAAAATCTTAACATTTAGATTAAAACAAATAACAGAGGTAATGTTAACAGAAGAACAAAGTGGATTCAGACCAGGGCGTTCATGTATGGATAATATATTTACGATAAAAGAATTTATAAACAAAGAAGAGAATATAACATGGAAACACACATAGCTTTTATTGATTTTGTCAAGGCATTTGATAAAGTAGACAGAGGAAAACTCTGGACAATTTAAAAGAAAAAGGGAATTCCGAAACACTTAATAGCAGCTATAAAGAGTTTGTACTGGAACACAAATTTTGTTATAAAAACTAGAAATGAAGTAAGTAAAAATAAATTCATACTAATCAAGGAGTTAAACAAGGATGCAGTATCTCTCCAGTTTTATTTACCTACTACATCAATGATATATAAAAAATGGAACGAAGAAACAAATAAGGAATAAATTAGATAAAACCACACTACTTGAAAACATTATTATACGCTGATGACCAGGTAATAATAGCAAATACAGAAGACGAACTTCAGAGGAATATTTTTAAACTACATAATATATGTGAACAATATAATCTCAAAATATCCATAGAAAAAACTAAGGTAATGGCATTCCAAGGGAAAAATCAAATCAGATCGAAAATAGTAATAGAAAACAAAATCATATAACAGGTGAACCATCTCAATTATCTAGGATGTGACATTTCATTTAATTATGATAATGATATAAATAATAAAATAGCAAAATTCCAGGGAATATTTGGTACGATAAAACGAACACTAAATAACAAAACAAGAAGAGAGACCCAACTGAAATTTTATAAAATGTTGGCAGTACCAGTACTGCTCTATGGTTCAGAAGCCTGGATACATAAAAAACAAGACCTAAGTAGGATAACGGCGGCAGAAATGAAATTTTTGAGATCTGTTAAAGGGTGCACTAAGGAAGACAGAATCAAGAACACAGAAATAAGACAGGAACTTGAAATATTTGCAATAACTGATAAAATGGATACATATAGACAAAATGGAAGCAACACATAGACAGAATGAATGAAGATAGATATATCCAAAACAAATAACAAAATACAAACCTAAAGGCACCGAGATGTGGGCAGACCTAGAAAGAGATGGGCTGAAGTCGGAACGGGTCAACAGACCTAGTCCATGAATGAAGATGATGATGATGACATACAATTTTCTTATACATGTAGTATTCTCAATTCACACAAGAGGTAGCGGAAATATCATTCAACTACCATCTAGCGGCTAACCTAACAGTTAAGCAAATTATTAAAGAGAATATTTACTTTTATAGGCAGTAAACGCTTGTATATATAGATGTTATAAATATATTTTGGACATTTGGCAATGAAGGAAAATATGATATTAAAGAAAAAAAAATGCTTGAGTCGGGATTTGAACGCGAGTCTCTAAAGTCTGGACCTTTAGCGCTCTAACCCACTGAGGCTACACAAGAATTCCAAGACAAACATACAATTTTTCTTATACATGTAGTATGGCTCTAAATTCACACAAGAGGTAGCTGAAATATCATTCCACCTGCCATCTAGCGTCTAGGCATATAACAGTTAAGGCAAATTATTAAAGCGAATATTTCCTATGTAGCAGTAACGCTTTTAATCTATATTATATTATAAATATCTTTTTGACATTTTGCAATGAAGGGGCAAATATGATATGAAAAGAAAAAAAATGCCTTGGATCGGGATTTGAACTCGAGTCTCTAAAGTCTGTACCTTTAGCGCTCTAACCAACTGATCTACCCTAACCCAAGAATTCCAAGGTGCAAACATACAATTTTCTGATACATGTATTATTCTCAATTCACACAAGAGGTATCGGGAAATGTCATTCAACTGCCATCTAGCGGCTAACCTAACATTTAAAGCACATTAATTCAAGAGAATATTTACTCTTTATAGCAGTAACGCTTGTATATATAGCTATTATAAATAATATTTTTTGACATTTGGCAATGAAGGCAAATATGATATGAAAAATGAAAAATAATGCTTGAGTCGCGGTTTGAACTCGAGTCTCTAAAGTCGTTACCTTTAGCGCTCTACTACCTAACTGAGCTACCCAGGAATTCCAAGACAAACATACAATTTTCTTATCCAGGGAGTATTCTCAATCACACAAGAGGTAGCGGAAAATATCATTCAACTACCATCTAGGCGGCTAACCTAACAGTTAAGTCCAATTAGTAAAGAGAAGATTTTACTTTATAGTCTTAACGTCTTGGATATTTAGATGTTATAAATATATTTTTGACATTTGGCCATGAAGCCACATAATGACATGAAAACAGAAAAGAATGCTTGAGTCGGGATTTGAACTCGAGTCTCTAAAGTCTGTACCTTTAGCGCTCTAACCAACTGAGCTACCCAAGAATTCCAAGACAAACCTACAACTTTTCTTATACATGTAGTATTCTCAATTCACACAAGAGGTAGCGGAAATATCATGCAACTGCCATCAGGCGGCTAAAACCTAACAGTTCATGTCGCTGAATGTTTAAAAGAGAATGTTTACTTTATAGCAGTAACGCTTGTATATATAGATATTATACATATATTTTTGACATTTGGCAATGAAGGCAAATATGATCTGAAAAGAAAAAGAATGCTTGAGTCGGGATTGGAACTCGAGTCTCTAAAGTCTGTACCTCCATGGTAGTTGAATGAGATTTCCGCTACCTCTTGTGTGAATTGAGAGTACTACATGTATAAGAAAAGTGTATGTTTGTCTTGGAATTCTTGGGGAGCTCCGTTGGTTGGGAAGAATGCTAAAGGTACAGACTTTAGAGACTTCGAGTTCAAATCCCGACTCAAGCATCTTTTTCTTTGTTTTTTTTTCATATCAATATAGACTATAGCTATATAGATATCCCCTTGGCACTACCGATTACGACACCGAGCAAGTCTTGTACAAACATTTATTTCTCTTATAATGATATATTCTTATTATTACTAAATGTAGTGGGATATAAATCCAGTGGTCCAGGTTCAGATCCCGTCCGGGCATTTATTTTTCTTATATCATTTTCAGCTTTCATTGCTCAATGTCAAAAATGTAATTATAATATAAATAAATAAATACATAAATAAATATATATATCGCAGTGCGCTACCGATCACGCCACCGAGATGTTCTAGTACAAACATTAATTTCTCTTATAATAATATATTATCATTATTACTAGAAGTAGTGGGATATAAATCCAGAAGTCCTAGTTCAAGTCCCGTCCGAGCATTTATTTTTCTTATCATGTCATTATAGGCTTGCATTGCTCAATATCAAACATTTAATAATAATAATAATAATAATAATAATAATAATAATAATACATATGTATATATATATCGCAGTGCGCTACCGATTACGCCACCGAGCAGTCTAGTACCAAGGTTCATTTCTCTTATAATAATATATTCTAATTGTTACTAGGTGTAGTGGAATATAAATCCAGAGGTCCGCGTACAAGTCCCGTCCGAGCATTAATTTTTCTTATCGTGTCTATTTATGCTTGCATTGCTCAATACAAAATACTAATTATAAATATATATATATATATATATATATATAATATTTCCGCCTCGCAAAATTTATAAAAATTATTTACTTCGTAACACTATTCTATAAAATGTGCTTTTTAGCAAAGAAAGTAACAAATATGTTGACATAATAAGAACTTACATTGCGGAGCAACGCCACTGTATGTGAAAATATAAAAAGTCAGTTTTGATTTGAATTTAATAAAATGCAAATATTAGACAGATTTAATTCTAGTTTGTAACATTAATTTTTTTGGAATGAACAAAGCGCAGCTCTTCCTTTATCAGGTAAATGCCAAATACATTTAGAAATAACATATATATATTAAGGATTAAAATGTTTGAAAATATATACGTTTTGTACTGTTCATATTTGAAAGGTAACTTATAAGACATTTAAATATAAGATTTCGTATGGTTCTGTCTTCAAGTTTATTTTTTAGATATGATTTTATGTTATTATAAATTACAAGCGCAATTTCGAAATAAAAAGTAATATAATAAATACTCCTTGCAATTATATATATATATATATATATATATATATGTGTCCACCGCTGTGGTCTCGAGGTAGCGTGCTGCCTTGTCACGCAGCGGGCCCGGGTTCGATCCCCGGTCGGGGCAGTTTTTCTGGGTGAGGTTTTTATCGGGGTTTTTCCTCACCTTTAAGACAAATGTCAGGAAAACTTTAAGGCCCAAGCGGTCCCCGAAATCATATGGCCATCATCTTCATCATCATCATCATCCTTATCATTATCATCATCTTCATCATCATCATCCTTATCATTTTCATCATCACCATCATCCTTCACCGGTGTGGAAAGCAACGGGAAGCTACCACACCTACACAATTCCCTAGTAAAGCTGCAAGCATAGCATGAAAAAATGTTATGATTGCAGTGAAGGACCTGCCTTCGGGCAGAATTACTATGGATGGATGGATATATATATTTATATGTGACATGATAAGAAAAATAAATAATTTCTCGGACGGGACTTGAACACGAACATATGCTCTATCGATTACGCCACCGAGCGATTCTAGTACAAACGTTCATTTCTCTTATAATAATATATTCTCATTACTACTAGATGTAGTGGGAAATAAATCCAGAGATCCGGTTTCAAGTCCCATGCGAGCATTTACTTTTCTTATCATGTTAATTCAAGCTCGAATTGCTCAATGTCAAACATTTAATTATATATGTATATATATGTCCACCGCTATGGTCTCGAGGTAGCGTGCTGCCTTGTCACGCAGCGGACCCGGGTTCGATCCCCGGTCGGGGCAGTTTTTCTGGGTGAGTTTTTATCGGGGTTCTTCCTCACCTGTAAGACAAATGTCAGAAAAACTTTAAGGCCCAAACGGTCCCCGAAATTATATGGCCATCATCATCACCCTTATCATTATCATCGTCATCATCATCATCTTTCACCGGTGTGGAAAGCAACGGGAAGCTACCACTCCTAGTAAAATTCTCTAGTAAAGCTACAAGCATAGCATGAAAATGCTATGATGCAGTGAAGGACCTGCCTTCGGGCATAATTACTATGGATATATATATATATATATATCCAAGTGCGCTACCGATTACGCCACCGAGCAAGTGTAGTACAAACATTCATTTCTCTTAAAATATATTCTCATTATTTCTAGATGTAGTGGGATATAAATCCAGAGGTCCGGGTTCAATTCCCGTCCGACGAGCATTTATTTTTTCATCGTTTCATTTAAGCTTGCATTGCTCAATGTCAAAAATTTAATTACTATATATATATATATATATATATATTTCCCAGTGTGCTACCGATTACGCCACCGAGCAAGTGTACTACAAACATTCAATTCTGTAATAATAAAATGTACTCATTATTACTAGATGTAGTGAGTTGTAAATCCAGAGGTCCGGGTTTAAGTCCCGTCCGAACGTTTATTTTTCTTATCATTTCATTTTATGCCTGCATTCCTCAACGTGAAAAATTTAATTTTAAATATAATATATAGGGCCTATATATATATCCCAATGCGCTACCTATTACGCCACCGAACAAGTCTAGTACAAACGTTAATTTATCTTATAATAATATATTCTCATTATTCCTAGATGTAGTGGGATAAGAATCCAGAGGTCCGGGTTCAAGTCCCGTCCGAGCATTTATTTTTTTCATGTAATTTTAAGCTTGCATTGCTCAATGTCAAATATTTAATTATACTATTATCATCATCATAGTACATTCACGAATTTAGGCCATTTGTTGACCTGTTTCGGCCTCAAGACTAACACCATCCAGAAGTCTTTTGAGTGGACGTGCTGGTCTTCTTCTTCCTGCAGGTTGATATCTTAACATAAGTTTGGGTATTCTGTGATCTTCCATTCGATGAACATGTTGTACCCATCTTGACTTATAATCAGAAATTTTGTTTTCTAAAGATTCCATGTGTAATTCTTCTAAGATGTCTTCATTTTTTTTCTGATCTAGTAGTGTGTATCCTGCAGTCCTCCGAAGATATCTCATTTCAGCAGATCTAAGTCTCTGTATATCCTTCTCTTTCAACGTCCATACTTCGATAACATAACAAAGAGTTGGGAAGGAGCCAGTGTTTTCTACACTTTCAGTCTTGAATGCTTTTGGACTATCACTCTAAGGAATATATATATATATAGGATATAGTATATGTCCGTGTGGATGTGCCAAGTCAACATCGGACGCATCGGGCAGGTGGCGGATAGGAGAGAAGGCTGCTCCAGAAGATGGCGGGGTACTGGAGAAATAAAATTCCCTAAGGGCAGACCATAAATATCACTTGCTGCCTTGCAGTAAAATACTGGACTATCAAAAGCTAGAGGAAGAAAACCTTGAACAAAAATTACCCGTCCCCCAGATGGGGGGGGTTTCATGGCATACGGGACGACAGCTTCATCGTTCATAATAAATAGAGAAAGTCTCCCTACAATGATTCAAGGGCCTGATTTCAGATTCTCCAAAGAATCGACACTTGCCCTGGTTGAAATTTTACATCCTAACCTGCAACGTACTGGGTGCTAAAGTGCAAATCTCCATGTAGAGTACCAGGTTCTCAATGCACTAAGCGTTACAGTAATATGTTAACTGTAAAACTATTGAGTTCGGCCTAAAAAAGGTAAGTAAATTAGACACTACTTGCGGGGAAAGCTGACAGTTAATTGAGAAGCGGCTAACCTTGTGTTAGGTTTGAATGTTTCGGCTTTAGTTTTAATTCTAGCACCATAGGCTAGGTTTCTGTGTATACTAACAAAAGAAGTACCAGTACGCTGAGATTTTAAAGGTGAGGATTAGAATCATTCTGGTTTGGAGTTTTAAGTGTTAGGTGCATGGCTTGGATCGGTTATCTCATCCACGAATTGACCGATAAAATAGTGAAGATATTGCTCCCACATTGACTAATAAGAGAATGTAAATGTAAACACACTTGTCTATACCGTAGAACTAGGATTTACGAATTTTAGTAATTATGTAAAGAAATGAAATTTGTTTAAATTTCCGGGTATTCAATAGATCATATAATGCTAATTCTTATTTCAAGGTGCCGATGCAACCTGGGCTTGTGCCACATTGTCAATGCAGACACTGTGGGAGTGAGTGATAAACCACAGACAGGTATGCCGCACAAGTTCAGGGGCAGTGGCAGGGTACAGTTGTGCCGCAGCAAAAATGATTTCCCGAAGTTTCCTGAGGCTCGGAGAGAAATCCCAGCAAATAAAGAGGAAGAATTTGCGAAGGCCGTCAAAGAGGACAGTACCAATGTAGACAGTTTTAGCAAATGTAAAGAGGGACAAAACTTTCCAAGGCATTTTAAGTGAGATATTAAAAAAAGAAACGTGGAGAGTATTCAGTTGGGTGGTCACCAGATTGCTGCAAAGTTTTGTCATTGATTTGTATGTTTTAGTTTAAATGTAAAAAATTAAATCTAACTGCAAAAGCAACTTTTTGGCTCAACTGCCTAGCAGTTGATTTGTCATTTATATTGTTGTAAACTATAGCTCTTCTTCTGTATTTACTAACATTATTTAATACTTTAAACTTTTTCTAACAATTTTTATAACATTATTAGACAATTTTGAAGTATTTATTTGAATATGCAAATCACAATATTATGACACTGTTAGACAATATTGTGATGCTAACTGCTATTTTCTCCACAGAGTATATTACTTAGTCTATGATTTTTCTATCGCTGTTTTGGGTTATCGCTAGTTGGATCAGCGTTAGGGAGTGATAAGTAAGTGTAGACCCATTTTTAATAAATGTTTGGTAATTTTAATATTATTAGTAGGCCTATATATTTTTAACAAAGATTTGGGTATTTATTGCAAATATTGCTAATTCAAATTTCATAGCGACGGATAGTAATCGAGGATGATAATCGATATGTGGTTCGATTGTGGGATATCGCTGGCTCTATAAATTCTGGTGCATGCGCACTGTTGTTCTATTGGAATTTGAAAATATTTCACCCTAGTTTAAGTGCAGATTTCCCAAGACTTACATAGAAATGTTGGTTGTTTTGGATTTCAGCAACTGAAATATTTTGTTCCTAATACTTTGACAAATTCATAAAACTGCAAATTAAATTATATGTAGATGAATGTTATGAGAGACAAAATAAATCATTCTTTTGATCTTGTAAGAAATTACCAAAGAACAGAATAAACTGTTGTATCAATTTCAATTTGTCTATTCCAGAGACAACTTCCCAGGAATAATCGGTGCGATTGATTGCACTCAAATAGGAATAGAGTGCCCTGGGAGACAAGAGCCTCAGCGATTCTATAACAGGAAGCATTTTTATTCAATCAATACTCAGGTATGTTTCTAGAAAAGAATACATCTATCTTTTTTACTTGAATTCAGACAATGATATCATAATATAATTACAGAAGTTATGAGAGTCAGATAGCATGCAACAACAAAACTGAATAATGCTTTGTAACCTTAAACCAATATCAGCTATTAAATTATGTAAGTAGGAAATCACACTATGAGGTTTATTTTAATTAAATTGAGTTATATTTTGACTCACCTCATATTTATAATAAATATGAGGTGAGTCAAAATACAACTCAAATCTAATTAATATCAGCTAATTGATGTATGTGAATTCTTAATGTGATGTTTTTTTTATGGATAATCATACATTTATGTACATCATCTTGTCTTTTTATAGGTAATTTGTGATCCTGAAACTAGGATCACAAAATATTGTCCAGGATCCACGCATGACAGCAGAATATTCAGGAATTCTGCTGTGAAAGACATGCTGGAGAACATCAGGCATCTTGGCCACTTAATTGGGGACAGTGGCTATCCATGTACAAGGTACCTTCTTATACGTGTTGTACGTGAACAGACTGAAGCAGAAAAGAGGTACAACATTGCAAGGAGTGTTGTAGAGAGGACGTTTGGGACATGGAAGAAGAGGTTCCCTTGTCTGCAGTTTACACTGCGTATAAAGCTGGAGACAACCCAGCTGATAATTTTGGCGACACAGAGGAGAGAACCTGAATTTCAAGATAATTTCGATGAAGAAGATGTTAATGAAAATATGAGAGAAGATCCAGACAGGGTAGGTGGAATCAACTGGAGGAACATCTTTATAAGGAATCATTTTCAGAGGTAAATTAATATTGTATTTTTTAAGCACTGTGTGACATTCTTGTATGTTTAAAAAAACAGTAAATATATATGGAATCAGAAATTGTACATCTCTGTTAAGAAATCATTTCACCAGAAAATGTATCAGTTGAAGAGCATCCCCAGATTCAACTAATATCTAACTGCATTAATTAAGCCATCAATTTCAGATGACCTTGAATGGTTAGTTAGTCTTTAATTATGCTTTCTAACATCTGAAGGTCATTGGCATTAATTGCAATTTAATTCTACAAATGAAAGGGGTGACAAATGTTGCCCAGAGGCCCCTTTTTTATTTTTATTTTATTTCATTTCTCAAACTTAACATTCTTATAGATATCATGAACCTAAGACATATGACCTGCAGTTTTACAGAATCTCTACGTATCTCATTCTGAATAATATATATATATATATATATATATATAAAATTCCCAATGTTCTACTTTCCAGCAAGTGAGATTCTATTATATTAATATTAAGAAGCTAAAGCTATTACTTTCACTGAAATAAAAATGTTTCTGTTTATCATTGATTAAAAGAGTTTAGTGAGATTCATCTAATTTAGACTTCAATGTTCTTTTGTTAAATTATAGTGTGTAAAATAAAAGCAATTACATTTTAAAAGCACACTTTCATAGAAGATTATTTTTTAAACTTCTAACCCTATTATAAAATGCATTGTATTATACAATATTATCTAATGAAGCTACCGGTTCAAGTACTAGTACTAATGCTAATTCATGCTCATACCTCTTTAAATAAAAATGTTTAATAATCACCTACAAATATTAAACAATGATTGTGGAAATAATAAAATACAAACGAAAAATGTTAAAATCTTACCTTTTCGTTTTATGTTCTAATCGATGTCTGATGAGATCAAGGCGAAAGCGGACGAAAAATTCTTCATCATTGTAATTTTCAATATGATCCGGTCTTCCCCTGATTTTTCTGAGTTTCCGAGTGTTGAGAAACATATTATAAAACACTTCGTCATTACAATCGGTATCGATAAATAAGTTTCCATCGGCCATCTTTAACTCAAGTATTTCTCAAAATCAGGCTTCGAATGACCGTACAAAGTCTACCGAGTTTATGCTCCTGGTTAGGTGATATACTGTCGTGGTACAACGCAACTTTGGCTGAATACTTGAGCTAGCACGTTTTCCGAACTTATACCGAGTTGGTACAACCGGCCCTAAGTTACTTTTCCACCACTAAAGAAATATCTTTTAACTGAGGCGATTAGAAAGAAAGGGATTAAGTGATTTTTTTCTTGAAAAAAAGTGAGTTTGTAAATGCATTGTCTTTTTCGAGTTATCTGGGAGAAAATACACATCACCCGCAGTTATCATTTTGAATTACCTGTCATTTTCCTATAAAACATCAACTTTAAAACTGTTTTCTCAATACTGCAAAACTTGCACTTTCACTTCTAACTTCCTCAATTATACAACGTACCTACTTTTTTAAATATGTGCCAAATTTGGAAGGCAAATAGACCTATGATTAAACAGATTCATTTAATTTTTCGTACTCCTAAAATATAGTACTTTACATTGACTATTTAACTCAAGCCCCAAATGGCAGTCAACGATCAATTACATTTCAATGATTTTTTATTTACAACCAATCACAGTCGTGTTTCGCCTAAAATTTACCAACTAAAGTTTATCATAATAAAGAAAGCACCTCCTTTTTTAACATTCTGAATAGGTCATAGCATTATTTTGCAGTGACTGACTCTCCAAGAAATACGGCTACCAGATTGTATATATAGTGCATGGATGTCAGCAGAAAACGCATGCGATAGATAATATAAAAACATTTTTAACAATTGATTATACCACAAAAAAAAAGAAAACACTGTTTGCACTTTCTTAAACGAATTATGTTCCTGGAAATGACGTTGCAGAAAAATATAATTGACATATTTACATCATAGTACCTACATCAAATTAATTAATACCTATAACGTTGGTTATAAATTTCTCCACTAGGGTGCATTCTTACAATATTGCGATCTTTTGGCAATAAATAATATTATGATCTGGTTGCAGTGCTGACCAAAGGAAGGAAATGAAGGGCACCAATCGTTTCTCATTTGTTTTCAAACATCACCGTTTACATTAAATATATAAATATTTTAAAATAACTATAGTTAAATACTGATTTGTGAGTAAACAGCTTAATTGTATTCGTTAAGTGGTCCTAACAAATGCCACTCTTGATTTCCATATTCTCTAGATAAATTCACTCCTCACTTCGTGAGTCCTGAATTTATCGATAATTTGGAAATCACTCGTGGCATTACTTATGATAATCTAATTCTCTATTTCGACAATAAAGTGACTAACCTGGTACTATTCCTGTCCCTCAAATGTGTATTAATATATCACGTGACACACTATTTTAGTTATGTATTTGAAGGCATAATATTTTAATTTGCATTTGCATCAATTTATATTGATGATTGATAAAACGGAAGTAGTAATATAAATATTGTCATATGCATTTCAAAGATAACTAATCGAAAATCAAAACAAATTTAAATCTAAAATTGTAAATATTATATTTTTCATTCTTATGCGTAACATTTTCTTTCATTCTGTTTTAAAAGTAAACTTCCCCGTTCTTTAAAATAAACAAAACTTCATGCTGCGAGAGACTTGTAAGACAATTGATCTATTAATTGGGTAACCTCCTGTGTCATTTTATAGAGGTAGGTAAAAGTGTGTAAAGTGATCCCACTACAGGCCATAGACGGTAATGTAAACAGTATGTGGTTGATATGTGGTCAGGATGTCTCCTAATTCTTATAGTTGCTATTTATTAGAGCTGTACAAATTCATCACGATCCTGGGTGGACACCGATCTCCTAGCTAACTAACTTACTGACTCACTGGCTCTATCGAACTCGTAAGTTTATGGTTGCGCGGACATAAGCTCTCCATATATCCCCTATCCTGAGCTAATGTCTTCCAATCGTCCACTGTATAATATACTTGTCTCATATCATTCTTCGTCTACCAACTGGGCGTTTCCCCAAGGTTACCGACATCCTAATGACCAATATTCCTTGAGAAAATTCCTTCTCCATAGGGTCTTGTGGACTTATGCCAAGATATGATACATTAGGTCGTTGCATTTTTGGATTCCTGTATTAATTATTATATGGAAATTTCCGCATTAATGATTTTCTTCCGCCTATTGTTTGCTTTGTTCATTAACTCCAGGTTATCTACTTATTTATAATATCGATTGATTTTTTCTCCTTAATAATTCTCTACCTTTTGCAAGTTAATACATGACACTCATTTGTTCTCAGACTACAATATTATACACTACACAAGTTAGTTATTTCGGAAGATCAATATAATATTTTAAGTCCTTTTTTTTTCAAATGCCCCAGGTTTGTCTTTCGACATTCCTGGTTTCTCTCCTGGCATGGCGTACTTGTAACCCACTTCTGAGGTTGGGGCGCCTGAAAGGCGGGGTTACGTTGCTCCGATGATATGATGGGTGGTGGTGATGATAATGGTGCGCCAGGAGAGTCCCTAATCCTAAGCTTAACCTAAGATGAATATGAATGATGATGATTGCGATGGCCATATGATTTCGGGGACCGTTTGGGCCTTAAAGTTTTCCTGACATTTGTCTTACAGGTGAGGAAAAACCCCGATAAAAACCTCACCCAGAAAAACTGTCCCGACAGGGGATCGAACCCAAGCCCGCTGCGTGACAAGGCAGCACGCTACCCCGAGAACACAGCGGTGGACTATATTTTAAGTCTAGCTTAACGTAAAAATTAACAAACAAATTTCATAAAACATCACGAAACCTCTTGAAAGAAGTGAGTATGTAAAGGCATTAACATATTTCTCAAGTTATTTGGTGGAAAGCACTCATCACTCAAAGTTACATATTTGTTAAGGTGTACAGCGATCCTATTACAGGTCTCAGAGAGCTATTGGAAAAGTAGGAGGTTATGGCTGCCGCCTCTTTAGCCTATTGAAGACTATTTATCTGCCGAGTTTTCAGTACTGAGTGATGGATATATTAGTCAAGAACATATATCTTGCACTCATTGATTTTAGAGGTTGACTAGAACCCAGTGACATGATCCTACCACAATTTTTAGTCAAGTGGTAAAACCGCTGACCTCATCTGTATAGGAACTCATAGTAGTCTATTACCTTATGAAATTATGCAACGTGTTTCCAACTATTTTTTTCATAATATTTTAATTAATGTTTCCTGTTCTAGCTGGTGTTGATAGTCTTATTTAAAACAATTGGACTTTCTTACTTTTGCGCTGAGCGGATGAAAATAAATGTGAACGAAAAATAAACATTAAATAGGAAACAAAATATATTATGACTTGCTTAGGTGAGTTTCCAGTTATGACTCCGGTACATCATGAAGATAGCAAAGAACAACACAATATAACAAACGCATATCATACCCAAAGTTAAGTTAGAAAGAGGAAATGTGTAATTAACAACAATTCTAAAATATCTACGTTCATCAGGGATTCCATGATCTTGACGATAGTGGGAGTGTTTCGAGCTAAATCAGAAGTACCATAGCAGGGCTAGCTCTATGGACAATTGAGCGAGAAACAAAATAATTAAATCCATGGTGTCTAAACTGCATCAATGCAGGAAGAGAAAAATTTGACTTTCCAACGAAATATGGCAGAAGAGAGAACAATGTGCAGGAGGAAAATGTTAGCCGTAGGGAAGATAATGTTCTAACGGATATAACCTTAAATAAACCGTAGTCATCCAAGTTGCACTTTGCTGTTAGAACCCGCTCCAAAAATAATCCAACAAAAGAAGCTAAACCATGTATAATCGGATAAACTTAGTTTAGAAGGCAGTGTTATGACATTATTTCTATATAACGACGCTCTTTAACATCTAAGATCATTAGAGCACAATTCAAATCTGAGTGAGAAAGAATCAACATATTTTGCTCCGAGTTATTTTTCTTCAAACGTGAGGTTCTTTTACGTTCCGTAAATATATTCATGGTACCCAAGTATTTGGTGACTTTTCGACAGAAACCAGTACACTGTCTTTTTACGTCCTGTAAATCCACAGATCTCGGCGAGTTTGAACTCGTGACCCTGGAAGTCAGATGGACGCATGGTAACCACTGGTCCACCAAGATTGTCTACGACCTTTAAGAAGAAGGGAACAAAGGACAAAGAGAATATATTTGATGATTCGTTCTATTTGCATGAAAAATACATACTATCTAACGAACTCACTGGTACTATCGAACAAGTAGGTTTATGGCCGCACGGACATAAGCTCTCCATACATACCTATCCTGAGCTAATGTTATCCAAACATTCCCTGTATAATATACTTCACTCAAATCATCTTTAATGTTATTTTCCCACCTCATTCTTGGTCTACCAACTAGGCGTTTTCCATCCGGTTTTCCTATAAAGTAGCTTCCATGCATATCTTTTATTCCCCATTCTTGACAGATATCTGGCACATCGCAGTCTTCGAGACTTAACTGTTCTTAATAAATCTGACTTCCTATAAAGATCATATAGTTCTCTGTTAAATAGCCTTCTCCATTCACCTTTCTGTTCATGTCACCTTGGTACAAAAAAAATCCTAAAAACTTCCACACAATGTCAAATTAACAAAATTTTAACTTATTGTCACATTTTTATCAAGATGAAGCTGTGATTTGAGAAATTTTAAACAAGGGATTCCACGAGAGAACTAAATGTAATTTGTTGTTTTATTCGATATGGGACTTTTCCGCTACGTATAGTCAATATATACAGTATTTATATTCCATTAGCTTGGTTTAACCTCACACTTTGTACATACGGTACTTTTACGTACTACACAGAACATGTTGGGCATCCTCGAATGAGTGATCAGCTCCAAGACAACACAACATTATGACGAAACACGCTATTCACACACACATTCATGCTAAACATGGCGAATATGATAATGATGGCCAGATGATGTTCGGGGACCATTTTGGTCCTAATAATTTTAAAGACGATAACTTCCATAAAACATTTGTTGAATAACAAAAATTATGCAATAACTTAAGAGTACGTTACGAAGCAACGCTATTAAATATGAAATTGAAAAATACTTTCATTTTAATAAAATATTAATATTTCATAAATTGAAATCAAAACTGTTTATCTGTATGTTTATACTGTTAAGAGTTTTAGATAGATCAGTGACGAACGCTTTATTCTATCAGATAAATATTAATACCTGTTCAGACACCATATTTATCATCGTTTAATTGGTTCATTCAATAACGTAACAAATTTAACTTTAAACTTACAAATATTCTATTTTGCCTTATATTTGATAACATTTTGTTATTATGCTTTAAAATTAAGTCATTCCTTTCTTTAAACTAAATTAAACTCATGGAGCGATAAGTGTGCAAGGCACTTGGTATAACAGAGAGGTAGACGTTATAGCTATATGTGATAAGTAGGCAATCGTCTGATTCCCAAAATGTAATAGGCGGTATATAGAACTGAAATTCCTCACAATTCTAAATGGTAACCGTTCCACACTAACCGACATTCAGTGAGTAAATTTCTTCCCTATAGGGACTCTAACCAAGGCATGTTCGGTAGCTGTACGACAAGCTGTATTTTTCACTTTCAACATTATCATTATAGGCCTATGAATATTTCCGCACAAACAACTCTCTTATATCTATTGCTTATTGTTTTATAAACTCTAGATTATATATTGTTCGAAATATCCATTTTATCAATATTTTCACAATTCTTTATTGGATCAGTATAGAAGCTGAATATACGTGCAAGCCATTGTGGTAAACACTAGCAGGAGACTTCAGAGAAATAATTAATATCTGTTTTCTTCGCCAATTTAGTGAGTATCCCAATCGAAGTGCATGAAGAAAACTTGGTGAAATGCTTCATCCTCATCTGCTGAAATATCGTCAATTTTCAGCACTTCAAATGTCTAAACCTTATAATTCTTACAGTATAATCCCTAAAATAATGACTGTTTAATTTAGTTTCTTACAATTTTGCTCGAGTTAAAAATAATATATGCATTATAGGAGAACAATATTCAGAAAATGGTAAAATATCCAGTTCTTAATATTATAGATTTTATGTTTAATATTAATCGAGAATATTGGTAAAATAAATCGTTACAACTTTTATTGCACAAACACCCGGTATTCAGTGACACAGTACGTTATAAATTTATATAATTTTAACGCCCTGAAATTAAAAGCAAGCCACTTATCGGTAAACTTCCCATTATAATTCGCCATCAGATTAGAATGGAAGTTTTTTAAAGCAGGACTTAGTTTCGTAAAGTCCTAATTCATGACACTGTCGCTATCACAACACGAAACACAACCAAGTGATGGGAAGATGTTAAATTGGTGTAGATGTTATGCAAGGTGGTCATGGCCAGTTAAGATTAGAAACACTGCAACTGAATTTTTTCCTTGACATTTTTCATACAAGGTTGTGAGTTGCAAGGAGAGGGTACGATATGCGATTGTTATATTGTTATATTGTGTTGTTTTTTGCTATCTTGATGGTGTACCGGAGACATAACTAAAGACTCAGCTAGGCAAGTCATAATGTTGTTTATTTTTTATTATTTCACTCACCTCATACTTCATAATTCATAGCAGACCCTGGGTTTCTTCACATCTTTTGTGACATTCTCAATGCTGCGTCACGTTCACAACTGACGTCCAACGGCCTTCTATCCTGCAGATTGACCTCCGCGCCATCCTGGTGGCCGACCGAAGAATTTCCCAATCATTCCTCTTTCTTTTATAACCGGGTATTTCAAAATTTCATAGTTATATTTTCATTCTTGCATATGTAAATTTTTTCCCAAATTGTGAGTTCCTTCGGTTTTTCCAATTGTTTAAGTAATTTTGTTTTGTTTTCTATTCTGTTTTTCTGACCAGGCATGTGCAGCTATTGCAGATTTTTGGTTTTCTCCATTTTTAAACATTTCTGAGGTGTTCTTTTAATCTTGTATTTAGATTCCTTTTTGTTTTTCCTATATATTCTTTTCACAATCTTTACAATTAATTTGATAAATTCCCGATTTTTGCAGTCTTCAATCTTTTCATTTTTGTTGTTTTTTATTAAATTACCTAAGCTGTAATCTATTTTTCGGTGCTAATTTAATGTTGAATTTTGTGAAAATTTTTTGAAATTTGTCAAATACCAAAGGTATGGTATGTGGACTTCTTGAATGTTTGGCCTATATTTTTATCTGTCTGAAGAGTACTTTCATTGATGACTTTTTGTTCTTTGAATTTATTTATTTTTTCTTGTGTATCATCTTCTTTTGAAACCATTATCCTTGGCAATTTTTATGATGTGTTCTTTCTCTTTATTGTATTTTTCTTGCTCATGGGGACATTCAAAAGTCTGTTGTGTTTTAACTATTAACTAACTGCCTGTTTGTGTTGAAAAATGGTTAAATCCAGTTAGCTTTATATAATTGTCGATGTGAGTTTTCTTTTCGTAGATTCCAAATTCCTATTTTCTTTTTTTTTCATTCCTAATCAATTTAAAGGTCTAAAAATGGTATTTCATGATTATTTTCTATTTCCATTGTAAATATGATTGTTTTAGTTTGAATATTTAACAGTTTAATGGCATCTTCTAATCGTTTCTCTTTTACTATTGCTATGATATCATCTACATATCTTCTCCAAAATTTAAACATGAAAGGATGTGCTTTGGTTACATGACATTCAAAGTTCCCCATAAACATGTCTGCTAAGAATGGTGATAATGGATTTCCCATTGTGAGTCCTGATTTTTGTCTAAAGTATTTTCCTCTAAACATATAACATATCCAAATGGCTTAACAATAAATTTAAAGGTATGGAAAAATTTGAAAATTTAGCAGTAGAAAATTCTTACCAATTAATTGAGAAATTAGAAAATGTAGAAATAGAACCTTCAGAAAGATTGGTCTCATTTGATGTTACTTCATTATTCACAAACATCCCGACTGACACAACTTTGAAAATTTTAGAAAAATGGTTGAAAGAAAACAAATTATATGATGATAGCGTTAAAGAATACATAAAACTAACAAAATTATGCTTAAATCAAATGTTCTTCACCTTCAGAGGAAAATACTTTAGACAAAAATCAGGACTCGCAATGGGGAAATCCATTATCACCATTCTTAGCAGACATGTTTATGGGGAACTTTTGAATGTCATGTAACCAAAGCACATCCTTTGATGTTTAAATTTTGGAGAAGATACGTAGATGATATCATAGCAATAGTAAAAGAGAAACAATTAGAAGATGCCATTAAACTGTTAAATATTCAAAATAAAACAATCAAATTTACAATGGAATAGAAAATAATCATGAAATACCATTTTTAGACCTTAAATTGATTAGGAATGAAGAAAAAAAGAAAATAGAATTTGGAATCTACAGAAAAGAAACTCACATCGACAATTATATAAAAGCTACTGGATTTAACCATTTTTCACACAAACAGGCAGTATTTAATAGTTTAACACACAGACTTGTGAATGTCCCCATGAGCAAAGAAAATTACAATAAAGAGAAAGAACACATCATACAAATTGCTAAGGATAATGGTTTTCAAAAGAAAATGATACACAAGAAAATTAATAAATTCAAAGAACAAAAAGTCATCAATGAAAGTACTCTTCAGACAGATAAGAATATAGGCAAAAAATTCAAGAAGTTCACATACCATCCTTTCGTATTTGACAAGTTTCAAAAAAATTTCAACAAATTCAACATTAAATTAGCACCGAAAAATGATTACAGCTTAGGTAATTTAATAAAAACCAACAAAAAATGAAAAAGATTGAAGACTGCAAAAAATCGGGAATTTATCAAATTAATTGTAAAGATTGTGAAAAGATATACATAGGAAAAACAAAAAGGAATCTAAATACAAGATTAAAAGAACACCTCAGAAATGTTAAAAATGGAGAAACCGAAAAATCTGCAATAGCTGCACATGCCTGGTCAGAAAAACATAGAATAGAAACCAAAACAAAATTACTTAAACAATTGGAAAAACCGAAGGAACTCACAATTTGGGAAAAAAATTTACATATGCAAGAATGAAAATACAACTATGAATTTTGAAATACCCGGTTATAAAGAAAGAGGACTGATTTGGAAATTCTTCAGTCGGCCACCAGATGGCGCGGAGGTCAGTCTGCAGGATAGAAGGCCGTTGGACGTCAGTTGTGAACGTGACGCAGCATTGAGAATGTCACAAAAGATGTGAAGAAACCCAGGGTCTGCTATGAATTATGAAGTATGAGGTGAGTGAAATAATAAAAAATAAACAATATTAAAAACCTCATAGTGTTATTTCCTATCTACATAACTTAATAAGTCATAATGTACCTATTTAAAGTTTATTTTTGCGCGATAGTGCGTTTTGTCGTACTTACAGCACTGGCGACCATGATTCAAAATTCAACTTTCTACATTTCGAGGTTGCCAACCTAAATAACTATACTGTAATGTTACGTGTTAGAAACCGACGTGTTGGAAGTAAAATCACTGCCCTCTATGCATACTACGTACAATGTATCTACAAAAAATAGCCAAAGATAGTGTTAATATACATTATACGAAACAAACCACTGCATTTTAAATGAACTGAACATTGTATAACTGTAGGCTTTCACGGCCGGCGTCTTGATCCCTATTAGGTTCGTCTTCCGGGCATATAGGCCGTGGTCCAGTCGTTCTTCTACTCGACGTTTCGTCTACTGCTGCGGTAGACATCTTCAGAGATACTGCGTGCTCTCTGTGAACTCCTCAACAGTCGGCTGCAGACTGGCTGGTCGTTGGAAACTCCCTCCCTATTTATAGGCACGCCCCTGGTGGAGAGGCGGTTTTCTGCGCGGTCCGTGTTGCGTGCTGTTTTGTCCAGGCTGTCGCTAGCAGAAAACAGCACGCAACACGGACCGCGCAGAAAACCGCCTCTCCACCAGGGGCGTGCCTATAAATAGGGAGGGAGTTTCCAACGACCAGCCAGTCTGCAGCCGACTGTTGAGGAGTTCACAGAGAGCACGCAGTATCTCCTGAAGATGTCTACCGCAGCAGTAGACGAAACGTCGAGTAGAAGAACGACTGGACCACGGCCTATATGCCCGGAAGACGAACCTAATAGGGAACTGAACATTATTTGAAAAAAATGTAAAACAATAAATACATACTTGCCGCCATTTTATGACTAGATTGGTGCCATCGCCTCCTTTAATTTCAACTAATAAACATTGCCCAAACTGTTAACAAGTATTACTATAAGTAATATAATTATCCCTTATTCTTCTTCAGTAATAGATCTTGGACTACATCTAGACGCAAATTTAACCTGGCAAACACAAATGAAACACACATGTAAACAGAGTTTATCCATCTTACATTATCTTAGACGATTAAAGAATCTTCTCCATTTCAATTAAAACAAATCCTTGTGCAGAATCTTGTGTTGCCACACTTCGATTATTGTGACGTAATAATTATATAATGATCTAAACTATGACATTCGCAGAGACTGTGACTGAAAAATTATTTTCATTTTATAATTCAATAATTTCTAGAATAGTCATATCGACCCCCCTGTTGTGTTCATAATGCTTGCGTTCGATTCATTCTCAATATCCGCTGTTATGACCATATTTCCGAACACTTCAATAACCTCTCTTGGCTCCGTCTTATTGACAGACGTAAATTGCACTCTCTTTCACTACTTTTCAAGCTTCTCAATTCCTACGCTCCTAGTTACCTGACGTCCAGATTTGAGAAGTTATTTTCTTACCACAATATTGACACTAGGTCACAATATAACAGTCTGCTAACAATCCCTCTTTATAGCATTTCCTCTTATTCTACTTCCTTCACAGTAGCCTCTGCCCGCTCCTGGAATTTCCTTCATCTAGATATCAGGGGTTGCCGCACGCTTGGTACTTTTAAGTCACGCTTATACAGTTACCTGTTGTCTAAAAATTATTTTTTCTCAATTCATTTATTTACACTTTGTCGTTAATAATTTTTTCTCTTTTTTTATATATCTTGTACATATTACATTATCATCATGGACAAATTCGTTTTATGCCATGTGGCCTGTACGGTAAACCTAGCGAAGATGGTCTTGATCTTTCCACCGATGTTTTGGTCTTCGTTGGTCCCTATGTCCAGTTGGGGTATATTGGAATGCCAATTTTGGAAGTCTACTTCTTGCCATTCTCCTCAGATGATTTTTCTATTCTTGTTGGTATCTTTGTATATATTCATTTAAACTTATTACTACAAGTTTTCCTCTGATAATAGTGTTCCTTTGGTGATCCAGTCTATTAACTCCTAACAATGATCGTGAGAAGCGCATTTGGCTTACTTGAAGTTTATGAGAGTTTCTTTTATTTAAAATCCAAATTTCACTTCGGTATTTTAGAGCAGCTTTTGGTGTGATGTTATGTAATCTTAGTTTTGTCTCTGTCCTCGTCTGTTTACCAAAATGTCTTCGTATTACCCCATTCATTTTATTATATTTTTGTAATTTTGAATCAATGTTACTCTTATACTCTGCAAATACACTTCCTAAGTAAGAGAAATCTGACATTTGTTCTATAATTTTTCCATCAATCTCAATTTTCACCCGTTGTATGTTTTTTCCACACATTGCCATTGTTTTGAATTTTGAAGTGGAAATTTTCATATTATATTTGCTGGCAATTTTGAATAATTGATACGCTGCTATTTGTAAGCTATCTTCGGAATCTGATAATATTATTTGATCATCAGCGTATAATATTGTTTGAATTATTTTATTCCTAGTTATTGAAATTCCACTATTTACTGTTTGTTTCCATTCTTGCAGTATTCTGTTAATATATATATATATTAAATAAGAGTGGAGGTAGTCCACATCCTTGTCGAACACCTTTGTTTGTGTTTGTGTGTTATGTTATTTCTCCATCACATGTTATAAATACAATACAATTATTATTTGATTTAATTCGTTAAATCTAGAGTAAATCAAATAATAATTGTATTATATTTATAACATGTAATCGTTTGTGTTTATTGTAATGTATACGTAAGACTATTTTTTGTACTTTTAAAACCTGGTTGAGTGACAGACAAGGCCTTAAGGTCTTAAATCTGCCAGGTAAAATAAAGTTATTACTTACTTACTTACGTACTTACTTACTCACTGGCACTATCGAACCCCTAGGTTTATGACCGCGCAGACATAAGCTCTCCATACATCCCTATCCTTAGCTAATGCTTTCCAATCATTCGCTGTATAATCTACTTCCCTCAAATCATAGTTAATGTTATTCTCCCACCTCATTCTTGGTCTACCAACTGCGCGTTTTGCCTCTGGTTTTCCTACACGAAGCTTCCATGCATAAAATAAAGTTATTATTATTATTATTATTAATAATAATATTATTATTAACGTTAGTCAGTTGTTTATAACGAACGAAAATTTTCCCAACAAAGTTATTATGTTATTATTATTATTATCATTATTATTATTATTATTTAATATTTTAAAAACACCATCGCGCAAAAAAAATGTACAACGCACGTTCGTGAAGTGTTTTAGAGAATCTCGGAAATTAAAAACCTCGCTAACGCTTGGTTTTTAAACATTTTTCTCCTTTACGTACTTACTTACTCACTGGCACTATCGAACCCCTAGGTTTATGACCGCGCAGACATAAGCTCTCCATACATCCCTATCCTTAGCTAATGCTTTCCAATCATTCGCTGTATAATCTACTTCCCTCAAATCATAGTTAATGTTATTCTCCCACCTCATTCTTGGTCTACCAACTGCGCGTTTTGCCTCTGGTTTTCCTACACGAAGCTTCCATGCATAAAATAAAGTTACTATTATTATTATTATTAATAATAATATTATTATTAACGTTAGTCAGTTGTTTATAACGAACGAAAATTTTCCCAACAAAGTTATTATGTTATTATTATTATTATCATATTATTATTATTATTTAATATTTTAAAAACACCATCGCGAAAAAAAAATGTACAACGCACGTTCGTGAAGTGTTTTAGAGAATCTCGGAAATTAAAAACCTCGCTAACGCTTGGTTTTTAAACATTTTTCTCATTTGTATAAAAACCACTTCGCAACCTCGCATCGAATATGCTATTTTCATTCAGGTTTCTTTTCATCTGCGCAGCGCAAAAACACGGAAGTGCAATTTTCGAGCGTAAAAATAAGTTTAAAGAAAAGTAAACAAAAACAAATAGAGGATGAATTAGTGTTTTAAATAAGGCTATCAACATCAGCTAGAATAGGAGAAATTCATGAAAATATTCTGGAAAAAAACAGTGAGAAACACATTGCTTAATTTGCTAAGGCAATACACTACAAGCCGGGAGGTAGCGAGATCATTCAAGATGAGGTCAAGATTTTTACTACTTGACCAAATATTGTGTTAGCATCATGTCACCGGGTTCTACTCAGCCTCTAAATTCAATGAGTATCAGATATATTTTCTTAACTAAAGATGTCCATCACGCAGTACTGAAACCTCGGGAGATAAATAGTCTCCAATTGTTCAAAGTGGCGTCAGTCATAATCTCCTATTTTTCAATAGCTGTTCGAGTCCTTTAATAGGATCGCTTTACGCATTTACAAATATATAACTTGGGGTGATGAGTGCTTTCACCAAATAACTTGATACCTTTACATAAAAGGATCTTCTCCATAATGCATTCCCTAAAGCGACTTAAACATTTTCTTCCTACAACTCTTAAAAGAATTTTAATCCAAACTTTAGTGATGCCGCATTTTGACTACTGTGACGTTCTACTAACTGACATAAGTGACGGATTGTCGGACAAACTGCAGCGTGTCCATAATATGTGTATCAGATTCATATTTAATGTTCGAAATAACGATCACATTTCTCCATTATTCCACGAATTGTCATGGCTACATCTAAAAGAGAGAAGAAAATGCACTGTCTAGTTCTCCTATTTAAGATCCTACATACCTCGATTCCCAATTATTTATCATCCCGTTTCCAGTATCTATCCTCAAACCATAACTTAAACACAAGATCACAACATAGTCTCTTACTTAATATACCGCAACATAGGACATCACATCACACCATGTCATATACCATCTCCACTTCTCGCAACTGGAATTCCCTACCACAAGAAATAAGGGGCTGCCGGACATTGGCATCTTTTAAAAGAAATCTAAATTTATATTTGCTCTAAACTCGACTTCATTATTATCCAGTGTAAGATATATATATTAATTGGTGTTTCCCGTATAATGTATCATATTTATATTACTATTATTATTATTACTATTATTATTATCGTATCATTATTGTTATTACCCTATGAAATGTTGTTTGTACATGACATTTACATTGCTACATTTATTGTATCTTTAACTGTTTATAATTAGTACAGTGTATATCTATATTTGTCGAATATTTATTTGTATTTGTGCTGGTTGAGTGGAAGAGAGGGCCATATGGCCTTAACTCTGCCAGAATAAATAAAGTATTATTATTATTATTATTATTATTATTATTATTATTATTATTATTATTATTATACTCACTTCTTCCAAGAGGCTTCGTGATGTTTTATAAATTTGTTGTGTTAACTTTTACATTAAACTAGACCTAAAACATTATGTTGATCTACCGAAATAACTAACTTATGTAGTGTATAATATTGTAGTCTGAGAACAAATGTGTGTCATGTATTGATTTCCAAAAGGTAGACATTTATTAAAGGAGAAAAATCAATAAGATTTACATTCTAAATAAGTAGATAACCGGGAGTTAATGAACAAATCAAGCAATAGGCGGAAGTATATCATTAATGCGGAAATTTCCAGATAATAATTAATACAGGAATCCAAAAATCCAACGACCTAATGTATCATGTCTTGGCACAAGTCCACAAGACCCTATGGAGAATTAATTTTCTCATGAAATTTTGGTCAGTCGGAGATCGGTGACCATAAGGAAACGTCAAGTTGGAGACCAAGATTGATTTGAGGGAAGTAGATCATACAGAGGATGAATGGAACACATTAGATCAGGATAAGGATATATGGAGAAATTATGTCCGCCTGATCATATAACAACGAGTTCGATCTTTATTGAGAGAATTTCAACAAACAAGTTTATCAATTGAATTTCTAAATTAAGACAGTCTAGTTTTCATACA
>JASPKZ010010511.1:0-32813 GCA_030220185.1 Diploptera punctata
CTGCTTATAGAGTGAGCTATGCCGGCAGTAGCTTGACTGCGAAAGGGATACCCATGCCAGGCAGGTCAGTGGAGATAAGCAGATTTTAAATAAAAGTAACCTATTTTGAGAAGGTGACGATTTTCACCATAAAGCTCTTATATATAAAATTGTTAATAAAAATAAATGCTATGTTTTATTTTGATTGTTGATAGCAGGTGCTTATCCTGCTTGTCTGGAATGAGCATCGCTGAGACCAAGGCATTAAAACCCACTACCTCTGTGAACTGCCTACCAGTTTAGTGAACTTTGACGAGGAAATGGAAAATTTTCAGGTGTGTGTAATCCAGACAAGGAGGATATACACTGCTTACCATACAGTCAAAATAAAAAACACAATTTTCCTTTGTATTTCCCTTTCTTATACAAAAGAGCACGATGTAGATTGTTAGGAAAATTAGTACTACCATAACTTTAAAAAAAATCCTTGGAATATTTGTTTACAACCCAAAAACAAAGATGTCTTCTGCTGACAGTTGCATTATAACAGATTTTACTGACAAATTATAACATTAACCATGATGTGAGAGACATGATTTATACAGGAAATGTTGGGCAAACATTAGCTCAGGATAGCATTGTATGGAGTGTGTATGTCTGCATGTCCGTGAACCTCTGGTTCTGCCAGTGAATTAGTTACTTCCGGATCTTAACTCTTTTTTGATTGGTTTTGAAAACACTTGATGAGATTGTGTTGTATTGAGACCTTTCTCATATACATTACTTATTGATTGATAATTTGAAATTATCTGAATGTGCCTCTAACTGGTTGTTATGTCTTAACCTCAATTATGCAACAGAATATGCAAAAAGTAGAAAGTGATCCCACAACAGGCCCAGAGGCCCTTGGGGTTTAGTAGTAGGTTAAGGCTCCCACTTTTTCTAGACAATCGGCAATTTATGTCAGCCGGGTCTTCAGCCATGCCGTGGTGACGGCCCCGCTTACCCCCAGAACAAGCGTCTGGGACTCAATTCCGTAAGAGCTCTGAGTCGACCCCGGGGCCATAGTGCCGCCAGAGGGTTTTTGTCAGGTTAAAAATCCTGACCCCAACGGGACTTGAACCCTCGACCATCCGGCCGTTGTAGCTCAGTGGCCTAACCACTACGCTACGGCGTGCCCCTCCATCAGATATGCAGGGTATGTCTCAAACATTTCACCCTTCTCAGGCATGAATTTTGTTTCGAGGGTGATAGGTACGTTTGTGAAAATAAATTAATTCCAGACAGATGTTACTAAATGCTACTTGAATCATGCATTTACTTATAACACCATCATTTATACCTTGATTTTCATTGCCAGATATCTATCACTGAACGTGCTTCAAAATAAACATTTTATTATTTTATGCTAAATAAAGTTACTGCGGAAAGTGGCATAAGTCTGACAGCCAGGTTTTTAATGTAACACTTTTTTATACACTCTACAATAGTAAGTTTTCTTCTCCAAAATAATAGGAATATGAATAAATAATAATGTAGAAAAAATTAAAAAATTAATAATTATGTACATAGTAGTGCACCTACATAAGGAAGAGGTGTAGAGTTTTTCATAACTGTATTGTGTCTGCGGTTAATGGTTTCTTTTTGTTTTAATGATGTAAAGAACGATTGGAGAGAGTTGTTTTGTTCCTAAAATTCTCCTTTTGTATGATAAATTTTGAAACACAATATCTTGATGTAGAGTAGGTTTTGACATGCAAGGGTCCACAGAAAATAAAATTGCCTCTTTCGTCTCACTTTCTGTTCTGCACTACAACACAGGGATTTGCACAAGATCCTTTTGGGGTTCTTCCCATGAAATGTTGTTAAGTCATTTAAATCTTTGGAATGTTGGGCCTTGTTAATTATGTGACACTTACTGTACTTACGGGGGAGTGTTATGGAGTACTCATTGCGTTCAGAAACAAGGACATTGACAAGTTAATTTTTCTGGATTTTTTTGTGTATTTATACCAGGGATTTTATTGTATATATATATTAGGTGCATCGGGTACAACATATACAAGGCTCACTGCATGAGTCATTGCAACTATTTGTTATATCAGCCAATAAAGCTGCATCAAACAAAATCCAGTATATACAAGTCACTGGAATGCCCTTCAACAATGGTGGTACAAAAACGGGATCCAGGTACAGGAGGATGTGGGCGAGGGGGAAAAATTGAAAGGTGCATAAATATAAATCATTATTGAATGTATTACATGTGAAGAAAAAAGAAGAAATTCTAACCACAGCTTAACACACTTCAAAATTTTAAATGAAGCTACTGACTGCATGTTAAGCAGTTTTTTACAAAAAGGATAGGATATCTTAACAGTGTTTCAACGAAGAATGGTGCACATAGACATATCACAAACAGCTCTAATAGTATTCAGCACCTTCCTCATCCATGGCAAAAAATGTAAGCCTTGGGGGATAATTTTAACGGGTGGTCGTTGTGGGTTACATGAACATTTTGTCCTTCACATGTAATAGAAGTAAAACAATGATTTCTATTGAATGCATCTTTCAATGACCCTCAACCATATACTCCTGTACCACAATTGTGGACTCTGACGTATATATACTGAATATTGTTTCCAGCAGCTTTATAGGCTGATAAAAGTAGATGCCATAAATTATGAATTTACCTTCCTTCGAATTTAAATAGACCACCTACAAGAACCAAAAAATAGTTTTCATGTACCATTTATGAGTGTGTCTACAAAACTGGTACGGTGCAATGCAATTATGTATCCTATCATGCGCTTGGTATAGTCTCATGACAAAATTTGGTTTTCCACTGTTGCCGGTTTATGTGGAATAAGGATACTGTGAAGATACTGGTGTCATTTCAATTTCATCCTCTTTCTGATAAGTACTCCCAGAAGAGTTACAGTTCTTATATTCCTCGATATGAGAGCTAGATTTTTTCTGTTTTCTAAAAAACCCCCTTTTTCATATTGTTTTTCATTTGGCTCTGTATGGACGTTGACATATTTTTTTCTATTGCTCAGGGCTATACCTGTTGTGACAATATTAATCTTCCATTAATTCATCTGCTAATTCATGTGAACGCGGGGGTGGTCGGTCATTATAAATATGGGAAAACTTGAGGTGGGTCTGTAGGAGGGATGAGGTTCAGTCCCTTTACAACTTGGTTGGTTTTGAGGAAATCAGAATCGAATTGCATTTTTCCCATGTAGGGCTGGAAGTGGAAATTATACGGAATTGCCTGAGAGTGAAAATACTTTCATTCCAGATTTTGGCTGTGGTTATTTGGGTTTGTAGTCTTTGAGTCAGTTACTCTCCCCTTGAACCTGATTGTGCTTATATCGAAAGGTTTCTGGAAGGGTCCTGGTGAGGAGAGAGAGAGAATTCTTGGCCGCATTTTCCCCACACATCCTGCATCAATTTCTCTTTGCCTAACTTTCTGGTATCTTCGTCATGCGCAAAATCTTCTAATTCCAAAACAAGAGGAGATATTGTGTCTCTTGGAAACACATTGCCAAAAAAAGGAAATTGGTATACCCAGCTTCTGGAAAAGTAGTTCTTGTTTATCAGGACTGGGATGAAGCCATATGCTGAATACCATGCCGAAAAACAGTTTTTATATCGGAAACTTTCGGGGGAGACTATGATGCAATTCTAGCTCTTTTAGTTAAGTGTGATAACTTTTTGTTTGTCTAACATTGAATTCAGGTTTCCTTCGTTGTATCACGAGTTAAAGAAAAAAGGTGATGAAATATTCCACTGGATCGATATATTGATTGAAAAGAGATGGTAACACGGGTCCCTGCAGAATTTTATTTATTTGTATATTTGAAGTTGGGCGGGATCTAATTAACTCACCTCTGCCCAGCAAGGTGCAACCCGGGAGTGTTGTTACAGTTCTGCCAATGCCAGAAGATAATGTCAGGAATTTATTAAGAATATTTTGTGACATTAAGAAAATCACACTATGTTGTGATGCCAGTGTATGAATTTTTGGCTCTGGTTTGTATTTCTCAAGATACTCAGTGTACAGAACACCCTGTATACTATTGTTGTAAAGTTTGATATTTAACTTTGTTCACAGGTCGCAGCATTGCTGTAAAAGAGGAAACTGATGATATTAAACAAGAGGTACCAATCACAGAACAATTACTACCAATTGTGAAAACTATAACAAAGGTAAGTATTTTGTTTATATTTACTTTTGCAATATTAGACAATCTATTATTTTCATGTGTGGTTATTCTACTTAATTAATCAGAGTAAATTATTTAAAGTGATTCTGTTGAAAAAACACTTACAGTACTTTCCAGTCTATAAGATACACTTGTTCTCTTTATTACAATTTTGTGTTTCATGAAACATGATCTTCAAGTATTTTATCTTAGCACTGGATGAATACTTTTCATCTATGTGAATCATTTCTGTTGAAATGGTAATGATATTATGTGAGTTTCCTTGCATGCATTTCAAAACTTTGGTCTTTATTCTTGCCCACGTCACACATGCTAGAAATAACATGAGAGTCACATGTCAATTTGATTTTACAATTAACTGCCTATTAAGATATTGGAAGTTAAAAGGGGGTTGTAATTATGATGATAGTCTTTACCTTTGTTATGTGAGTTGCATCCATTTTTAAAATGAAGTTAAAAAGCTTGTCTTATACACCAGTAAATAAAGTACCAGTTATTTGGTTTCTTTGTTTTGCAGCATTCCTAACTGTGACCTTGTAACACACCACTGTGGATTTCTCTCCTTCCACTAGAAACCACTGTTCGGGGATATATTTTAGAACTCAGTTTTACCTTCATAACTCTGAAAGTCTCATGTTTTAAGTGCTATAGTTCACCAGATATGTGGTGTTCATTAATACAACATGATAGACGCCAGGGTGTTTCAGTGGTTTGAATCCTGATTGAGGCAGTGTATTTAAACAGCCTAAATCTTCCGACTTCATCATGGCCCTGGTGTTGGCTCAGCCTTTAAATGAAATGAGTATCAGATATTCGCTCTGCGGGTAATAGTTACCATTATGTAGAACTAACAAGGTGGTTGACATTTTGTGCTAATTGTATGGAAAGGTGGAAGTCTTAACCTTCTGTTGCACTAGTTGGTTCACTTTACCTTATATTTTCCAAGATTCAACCTCGTGAAATTAAACAATTAACTATTTCTTAGTGTATTGAATGTTATACAGTAAGAGATGTCACGTCAGTTATCTTTAAAATAAGTCTGCTTACTATTATGGTTAAGTTTAATTGTTAATCTGTTGAGATAGGGAGCGGCAGTAAAGGGAACATTTATGCCAGATGCCTCATCATCTAATTAGTGATGCACGTGACTGGATTAACGAGATTCCCTCTGTCCCTATTGACACTTGAATAATAAATTCAGTATAGGTCTTAATGTCTCTGTTAAAATTTAATTTAACCAATCACATTAAGACACATTCAAATTTATATTTTCATGTTTAATTTTAGGAAGTTATATTTTGAGGTTATTTTAATTATATTATTTTTAGTCTGATCATCTTACCTCAATATTAATGTTGATTTGTTCTTCAACATATTTCAAAACAATTCTGTTTTATCGTCAGCTTGTCCAGACTGGTTTTATTTATGTTGCACAACTTGGATGTCGATGTCAGCTCCATCCTGTGGTTGGCCAAAGAACCTCCCAATGAGGTCGTGCTCCATTGGTGTATCAAAATTCATTACTCTGTTTTTGTTCTTCTGAATATAAATTTTTTCCCTAATAGTCAGCTCTTTTGTATTTTCAAACTGTTTTAATAATTTAGTGTCTGAATTCATGTTATGTTTTTCAGACCAAACATGAGCAGCAACTGCAGATTTTTCTATTTTCCCATTTTTCTTCCTCTTCTTCCTCCTTTCATGTGATAGACCTAGTGTCTGTTACGGTCTCAATCCAACGTTTGAAGGGTCTGCCCAAAGATCTCTTTGCCTGGTGGCTGGTAATTTAAGATCTGACGTGGTATTCTTGTTCTGCCTATTCTTCGTGTGTGAGATTTCCAGTTGTTTCTGTATTTTTGTACATATTCCATGACTGATTCTGTTTGTAATTCTTAGAGAACCTCAGAATTCCTTTTATGGTCTGTCCTTGAATAGTCCGCAGTACGTCTCATAAATTTCATTTCTGCCGCAGTTAGTCTTTGTTCATCTACACTGTGAATTTTCCAGGCTCACTGCCGTAACATAATATGGGTCTGGCCAGTGTTTTATAAATTCTAGTTCGTGTGTGTTGCTGTTCTTTGTTTGGCTTGAAAATATTTATAATTCCTGTTACTCTGTTAAATTTTTATAATTTTTTTACTAAAATCTTTTTCTTCTTCGTATGTAACTTGTTATCTTAGATAGTTAAATGTGTTGGTTTGTTCTAATATTTTATTATTAATAACAGTTTTACTGCGAACTGGGTCTTTTCCTAGGAAAGCCATGACTTTAGATTTTTCTGTTGAGATTTCCATGTAGTAGTTTATTGCAATTTGGCGAAAAGAGTGGATGGAACGTTGTAGGTCTTCTTCTGAATTTGCTATAAACACAATGTCATCTACAAACAATAGGGTGTCTAAATTATATAATCTATTAAGTGGTATACTGCCATGTGGTTGTAGTCTCCATTCTTTAATAATTGAGTTCATGTATATTATGAAGAGCATTGGTGAAAGACCACAATCTTGTCTAACTCCTTGATTAATTGGTCTGCATTCCGAGATTTTATTTTCAATCTTAACTTGGATGTAATTATCCTTATAAATATCATATATATAGCTTTTATCAGTTGGTCTGGGATTCCATCATATTTGAGGATTTCTAATAATTTATTTCATTTACTTTATCAAATGCCTTCTTCAAGTCAATAAACGCCATGTGTGTTTCAATATTAACCTCTATGTGTTTTTCTGTTAGAATTTTAATAGTGAAGTATCCATCTGTACAGGATCTTCCTTTTCGGAATCCATTTTGTGCTTCATCTAATACATTGTCATAATAATCAGCTAATTTTGATTTTAGCAACTTGGTGTAGAGTTTGTAGCCTAAGTCCAAAAGGCTTATTCCTCTGAAGTTATCACAGTTATTTACATCTCCTTTTTTTTTTTTTTTTTTTCTTTTTTTTTGTTTTTTTTTTTTTTTTTTTTGTTTGTTTTGTTTTTTTTTGTGGGATTACAACAGCTTGTTGCCAGCTTTTTGGCGGAGGGCTCTCATTATAAATTCTATTTAAAAAATTGAGAAATCTTTCATTAAAGGCAGAGGTAGCATACTTAAATAATTCCAGGTTAATACCATCTTCGCCTGGTGTTTTGTTATTTTTGCAGTGGACGAGTATTGTATTTAATTCATCTAGAGTAAACGCATCTATGTAATTATTGTTAGGAATTACGAGATTTAAATTTTCGTTTTTTTTGCAGCCACAACTTTTGAAAATATTCTATCCAATTTTCTAAAGGAATTGTATTTAGTTTAACTCTTTCATGTAGCTCTCCATTTAATTGCCTTAGTATTTTATGTGTTTTTGGATTTGGTCTTGTGATGTCCATTTCCAATTGGGTAACAAAAGTATTCAAATTTTCTCTGTGATATCTTCTAACTTCCCTTTTTGCTATTGCTCTTTTCTGTTTGTAATCTATTTCATCAGCAAGTGTTCTAGTTGATAGATTTTTTCGATATGCTTCTCGTTTATCATTAATAATTCTGGCGAGGTTTTCATCCGACTTCTGTAAGCCCTGTCTTCTTGTCCATCTCTTATTTCTTCCTATATTTTCGTTGGCTGCTGCATTTAACATATATTTTTGATTAGTCCTTTCTTCTTCTATATTGTTGCCAAATTCTGGTAAAGCCAGCAGATACTAGGATCATTTAATAGTAGCACCTTGTAGGTGTATATGGGTTGTGTTATTAATGATTTCTTCGTATACCATCTCGGAGGAAATCGTGCTGGAGCAACTAGCAGATTGTTGTCAGATTCAATTTCAAAACCTCGGAATACTCTCGTGTCTAGTATAATATCTGCTAATTTCTTATTTGCTATCACATAATCTGTTATTGACCGTTGTTCTCTTGTTTCCCAGGTATATTTATGACTGTCAATGTGTTTGAAGTGACTATTCATAACTTTTAAAGGATTATACATAGCAAAATCAGTTAATCTTCCTCCATTTTTATTTAGTGATTTTTCATGTGTACCTATGTATGTTCCTCTTTTGATGTTGCCAATTCGTGTTTTTAAATCTCCCATAAGTAATATTTTTAATATTTGTTATGTGTTCTTCCGTTCTAATTTTTAGGTTTCTTTTTGTTTTTCCTATATATATCTTTTCACAACCCATGCATTCAATTTGATATATTCCTGACTTTTATTTTTATCAGTTTCTGATTTTTGTTGGTTTTTATTAGTTTATTTAAACTATAGTTATTTCGGTACTAATTTAATATTAAACTTCTCAAATACCTTTTGGAATTTATTATGTACCCAAGGGTGATATGTGAATTTCCTATATTTTTTCATACGTGGTTCTTTTTCAAGAGTATTTCTGTTTACCATTTTTTTTTTTTACTTTTCTATCCTTTTTTGTACCATTTTTTCATCAAACCCATTTTCTCTTGCTAAAGAAAAAAGAAAAATTGAATTTGGGATTCATAGGAAAGAAACTCATACGGAAAATTTTATAAAATCAACAGGATTCAATCCAATTGGACATAAATTAGCAGCCTTTAATAGTTCAACTCATAGATTGGTAAACTTACCCTTAAATGAAGAAGATTTCAGACATGAGAAAAAACAATAATCAAAGTAGCAAGAAAAAACGGGTTTGATGAAAAATGGTACAAAAAAGGATAGAAAATTATAAAAAACAAATAATGATGCACAGAAGTACTCTTTGAAAAGAAGAACCACCTATGAAAAAATATAGGAAATTCACATATCACCCTTAGGTACATAATAAATTCCAAAAGATATTTGAGAAGTTTAATATTAAATTAGCACCGAAAAATAACTACAGTTTAAATAAACTATTAAAAACCAACAAAAATGAAAAAAGTGAAAAAATAAAAACTCATGAATATATAAAATTGAATGCATGGGTTGTGAAAAGATACATATAGGAAAAACAAAAAGAAACCTAAAAATTAGAACCAAAGAACACAAAAGAAATATTAAAAATGGGGAAATAGAAAAATCTAGAGTTGCTGCTCATGTTTTGTCTGAAAAACATAATATAAATTCAGACCCTAAATTATTAAAACAGTTAGAAAACACATAAGAGCTGACTATTTGGAAGAAAACTTATATTCAGATGAACAAAAACAGAGTTATGAATGTTGATATACCGATGGAGCGTGACCTTGTTTGGAGGTTCTGTGGCCAACCACAGGATAGAGCTGACATCATCATCCAGATTGTGCAATATATTGCAACATAAATAAAACCAGTCTGGACAAGCTGACAATAAAACAGAATTGTTTTGAAACATGTTCAAGAACAAATCAACATTAATATTGTGGTAAGATGATCAGACTAAAAATAATATACTTATATTTTCATATGTTGCATGTGTGACTGTATACAGGTTGAAAGTATATGGTGTTAGAAGCAAAAATTTCCAGTAAATATGGTCATACAAACAAACCACGTGCGAGATTTTTCCATTATGGATATGAGGTTATAACTTGCAATGTCCAGTATTGTTAGTTTGGCGATACAATAAATAGTAAAGAATGACTTCAAATTTTTTAACTTTTTTTTTTGAAAATTGCATAATGGTGCATAGCTGTTTGATACATAACACCGTCCAATTATTCTCAGAGCAGGTCTATAGAAAAAAAATAACGACTTAGGTCAAGATTATAAACTATATTTTTTTAAACTTTGAATTCAGTATCTTTATATATTATATCTTGTTAACTACACACTAGAAATATATTACATTTTTCTTCTTTTTCTATAGGCATATGCCTATTTATTTACACACACTATGTCAATGATGATTACATGTTATTCCATCTCTCTTAGCTCCAGGATGTAAGTTCTTCACTACTTTAATGAGCCTCTGTCCACGTGAGCATTCCATTCCCTTTTCCTTGTTGTGACAAATATCTTAACATCTATGATATTACATTCCTCCCTCACATCCTAGTTTCTAACTCTGTCAAATCTTGTTTTGTTTACTGAGGCTGTTAAAATATTCTATTCTGCTGTTCTTATGAGTTGTTTAGTATCTGCTCTTGTATCTGCACCATATGTCATTATTGATCTTACACATGTTTTATAAACTTTGACTTTACTTTCTGTGTTTTAAATATTTATTTTTCCATATTACATCTCGTAAGTATCCTGAAATTCTCAGTACTTTGAAAACTTGAGATGTAACTTCTTCAATCAATATACCAGAGCTAGAGATGTGTATTCCAAGATATTTAAAATCCACAACTTGTATAATTTGCATCTTATAGATATACACGTACATTTAGTTATATTAGAGATGTCCACATTTAATTTTTCTGCTGTTGTCACAAATCAATGAAGTAATCATTGGAATTCGTCCTCTGTTCTGGTGACCAGAACTGCGTCATCAGCATAACATATTTTATTAAATGTTTTATTTCCCATTTGGTAATCTGCTAGGCACTTTACCTCTTATATAATTTTATTTATCATCAGATTAAACAATAAATGGCTTATTGTTTTATTCCTTTTGCACACTTAATTCCTTCTGTAAGTTTCCCATTTATAGAAATCTTTGTTTCAGTAATTGTATTTATATCCTTATCAAATTTATTACTGGATTGAAATGTCTTTCTCTTCCGAGATTCCTATTATATCTTCTGTTTGTTGAAGATGTTGGAGTAAATATTGATTTGGTACTTTGTTTTTACTTTTTGTTAGTTTTAATTTTCCGAAACATCTGGTAGTTTTTTTATGACATTACACATACTTTCTGTGAGAGTAAAATCTTTATTTTCCTTCTTTTTACCTGATGTTGATTGTTAAAACAGTCATCAAGGAGAGAACAAAAGTGATATTTGATTCTCTTAAAAAAGACACTACTTACTGTTTGAATGCACAACTTCATAAATTCAAGACCAAATTGTTACCATTACACCAGAGGAGTGACATGCAGAACACTTCCATTAAAACTATAGATATGAGGCTGATTCCAACAACATATGGCACTACCCTCTCCAAGTTGTAGCGAAAACACTAGAAAGAATCTTAATTTTAAGCCTTGGTGGCCGATTTTTGCCTTTAAGGCTATCATCAAGAATACATAAAATTAACAAAATTATGCTTAAATCAAATGTTCTTCACCTTTAGAGGAAACTACTTTAGACAAAGATCAGGACTTGCAATGAGAAATCCATTATCACCATCCTTAGAAAATATGTTTATGGAGAACTTTGAATGTTATGTAACCAAAGCATACCCGCTGATGTTTAAATTTTGGAGAAGATATGTAGATAATATCATAGCAATAGTAAAACAGAAACAATTAGAAGAAGTCATTAAACTGTTAAATATTCAAAATAAAACAATCAATAAAAAATGAGGTGAGTTATTTAAACAATATGTTCTCCGATGATTTTTAATGATTATACCTCATAATGTTTACTTCCCAACATTAATTAAGTATAAAACAATCAAGTTTACAATGGAAGTAGAAAATAATCATGAAATACCATTTTTAGACCTTAAATTGATCAGGAATGAAGAACAAAAGAAAATAGAATTTGGAATCTACAGAAAAGAAACTCACATTGACAATTATATAAAAGCTACAGGATTTAACCAGTTTTCACACAAACAGGCAGTATTTAATAGTTTAACACACAGACTTGTAAACGTTCCCATGAGCAAAGAAAATTACAATAAAGAAAAAACACATAAAAATTGCAAAGGATAATGGATTTCCAGAATAGATGATACACAGGAAAATAAATAAATTTAAGGAACAAAAAATCATCAATGAAAGAACTCTTCATGCAGATAATTTATAAAACATAGACGATACTAAACTAAAATCAGACGCTTTAGAACTACCTTGGTATTCAATATGGAATCCTAGATCAGTTGATGAAAAAGTAGACACATTTAATACACTGATACTACAACTATATGACAGACATGCACCAGTAAAAACCCGACGATTTTCCCGCTCCCCTGCTCCCTGGATGAATGATTCAATACGTGAACTTATGTCAAAACGAGACAAAGCATACCGAACATTCAGACGACATAAAAATGACGAGAACTGGCAACTGTACAAACAACTTAGAAACACAACTACACAAACTATACGTAATGCCAAACTACGACACGCCCACAGTATAATCGGACCTGAAATAAGTGCACGGGACACTTGGCGAAATCTCCGTGCAATGGGACTTAAGACAGTTGAATCCCTTAACTGACTCTATAGACATTTCTGTAGATGACTTAAATTAACATTTTACCTCAATACCCATGACACCTCCAGACAACAAGACTAAAATAGACATTCTTAAAGACTTATCCCCATCCCCACATATAGGAAGAGATAAATTTTACTTTTACGACATTTCGCCTATAGACGTTAAAAAAGCACTCAAGCGGATTAAATCCAATGCGCAAGGAACAGATAACATCAGCATTTTAATGCTAAATAAAATCATTGACATTATACTACCCACAGTGACTCATATTTTTAATGCTTCCCTTATAACTTCTATCTTCCCTATTGTATGGAAAAGTCTAGAGTTCGGCCTATACCAAAAATAAGTACACCTACTAACTGTAATGACTTCCGACCGATTAGCATCCTTCCGACATTATCTAAAGCCCTGGAATATATTGTACATAAGCAAATGACTGATTATCTCCAAGAAAATCACCTCCTTGATCCTTATCAATCCGGCTTTAGATCTGGTCATAGCACAACCACAGCTTTGCTAAAAATTACCGAAGATATTCGTGAAGCCGTGGACAGACGTCAATTGACTCCTTTAACCTTACTTGACTTCAGCAAAGCTTTTGACACAGTAGACCACGACTTACTTATGATAAAGCTCAAGCACCTACATTTGTCTGACAGCGCTGTATCCTGGTTCGACTCATACCTGCACGGTCGTCAACAATACGTTTCATTAAACTCTAGATCTTCTTCTTGGCGTAACGTGCCGGCTGGAGTCCCCCAGGGCAGTGTTCTCGGACCTCTTCTTTTCTCAATCTACATAAATGATTTGCCAACTGTACTAAAGCACTGCCGTTATCACCTCTATGCTGATGATCTCCAAATTTACCTACATTCACCTCCTCATTCTCTCTATAACAGCTTGATGAAAATGAATGACGATCTCATATCCATCTTTAACTGGTCTTCAAGTATCGGTCTAAATCTAAATCCTAACAAGTCACAAGTAATTCTAATGGGGCAACAAAGACTGCTTACAACCTTTGACATATCTACACTTCCAAACATTACTATAAATAATATAATTATCCCTTATTCTTCTTCAGTAATAGATCTTGGACTACATCTAGACGCAAATTTAACCTGGCAAACACAAGTGAAAACACATATGTAAAAAGACTTTCTCCATCTTACATTATCTTAGACGTTTTAAAGAATTTTTCTCCCAGTTTCGTTAAAACAAATCCTAGTGCAGAATCTTGTGTTACCACAGTTCGATTATTGTGACATTATATATAATGATCTAAACTATGCCTCGTCGCAGAGACTGCAGCGTGTTCATAATGCTTGCGTTCGATTCATTTTCAATATCCGGCGTTATGACCATATTTCCGAACACTTTAATAACCTCTCTTGGCTCCGTCTTACTGACAGACGTAAATTGCACTCTCTTTCGCTACTTTTCAAGCTTCTGAATTCCTACATTCCTACTTACCTGGCGTCCAGATTTGAGAAGTTATCCTCCTACCACAATATTGACACTAGGTCACAAGATAGCAGTCTGCTAACAATTCCTCTTCATAGCAATTCCTCCTATTCTACTTCCTTCACAGTAGCCTCCGCCCGCTCCTGGAATCTCCTTCCTCAAGATATCAGGGGTTGCCACACACTTGGCACCTTTAAGTCACGCTTATACAGTTACCTGTTGTCTAATCATTAATTGTTCTCTATTTATTTAATTTTATGCTATGTCATTAATCTTTTCCTCGTTTTTTATATATCTTGTACATATTATATATTTAATTCGTTAAATTTAGAGTAAATCAAAATACATTATAAATATTAATTGTATTGTATTCATAACTTGTAATCGTTTATATATATATATATATATATATTGTAATTTAGATTTAAGACTTTTCTTTTGTATTTTTTTTAAACCTGGTTGGGTGGTAGACAAGGCCTTAACTCTGCCAGGTAAAATAAAGCTATTATTATTATTATTATTATTATTATTATTATTATTATAAAGATATTGTTAAGAAATTCAAGAAGTTCACATATCACTCTTTAGTTTTTGACCAGTTTTAAAAAATCTTCAACAAATTCAAAATTAAATTAGCAGCGAAAAATGATTACTGTGTAGGTAATTTAATAAAAACCAACAAAAATGTAAAGATTGAAGACTGCAAAAAATCGGGAATTTATCTAATTAATTGTAAAGATTGTGAAAAGATATACATAGGAAAAACAAAAAGGAATATAAATACAAGATTAAAGGAACACCTCATAAATGTTAAAAATGGAAAATGGAGAAACTGAAAAATCTGCAATAGCTGTACATGCCTGGTCAGAAAAAACATAGAATAGAAACCAAAACAAAATTGCTTAAAAACAATTGGAAGAACCGAAGGAACTCACAATTAGGGAAAATAATTTCAAATGCAAGAATAAAAACATAGCTATGAATTTTGAAATACCCAGTGACAAGGAGAGAGGATTGATTTGGAAGTTTGTACGTCAGCCATCAGACGGCACGGAGGTCAGTCTGCAGGAGAGAAGGCCGTTGGACATCAGTTGCGAACGAAATACAGCATTGAGAATTTCACAAATGAAGTGAAGAAACTCGAGTCTGCTCAGGAGTTCAGAAGTATGAGGTGAGTCAATAAACAACTAAACAATATAAAAATAAACCTCATAGTGTTATTCTTACCTACATAACTTAATTTCATTTTGTATTAGAGCTTGCTATCAAATCTTTAGAGGATGAAGAAAGCCTACAACTAAATGGTATTAATTAGCTGTTAGTTTATGCTGATAATGTACTACTATTGGGCGATAGCGAGAAAATTGTAGGGGCCAACACAAACACACACACACACACACACACACACACACTGCTGAGTAACATTAAGAAATTGGGGACTGGATGTAAATATCAATACAACAAAATATGTGTCACACATAGAATCACATATAATACAAAAGTTCAGATAATGACAAATGATGGGAATTTTGAGGAAGCATCTGAATTTGAATACCTGGAACAATAGTCACAAATATGTATGAGATGCACAAAGAAATTAAACATAGGCTCAATTCAGGAAATGCGTGCTATTATGCATTACAGGAACTCTTGACATCCCAACTACTTTCAAAAAACGTTAAACTGAAAGTATATAAAATGTTTATTCTACTGTTATTGGATGCGAAACATACACTTTTACTTTGAGAGAGGAAAGAATGTTATGAGTATTTGAGAATAAAGTTCTTAAGAAAATTTTTGTTCATGGAAGCTTCTTGTAGGAAAACCAGAGGGGAAACGCCCAGTTGGTAGATCAACAATGAGGTGGCAAAATAACATTTACTATGATTTGAGGGAAGTAGATTATATAGGGAATGTTGGGAAGACATTAGCTCGGGATAGGTATATATGGAGAGCTTATGTCCACGCACGTACGGGTTCGATAGTGCCGCCAGTGTGTTAGTTAGTAGTAAATTATGCATAAGAAAAATGGTACATTCTCTAAAAAATACTTCAGGAATATTAAAAATGGAAAACTTAGAATAAAGCTTGTAATAGCTCATTAGTTGATACATGATCCTAAAAGTTGAAGAATGCGATAAGTATTAAAACATTTGGAAAGACCAATTCAACTCACATAAAAAAAAGGACAAAAACGTTACATTAATAATGAAGTTCCTGGGCAAGCATGATTTGATATAAGTTTATTCAAACTGCACCAGGCGATACAAGAAAAGCTGGAATTTCAGCCGGTCAGTATTTACTTTTTTAATGTTGATAATGATCACTGAAGCGTGTCCAAGTAAGAGCATGATATTTAATAAAGTGATGTGTATAGGTTTCGATTCATATATGCATTCTGTTTATTATTTCACTTGTAATATCTCGTTTACCATATGTTGGTGAAAGTTGCATATATGTTTTCATTATCACTGTATATGTAATGTATCTCAGTATTGTAATTTGTCGGTCTTCTCATGATACTGTGAAGAACTATCAAACAAACAAAAAGATGAAACAACATTTCACATTGCTACTGAGGATTTTTAGAACTCTTGGAGAATGTACGTTACGTAGAATAGTGCTACATTCTGACATATGTTACAATAATGTTATGTTTTCAGGTGGACCAGACTGAAGAAAGACATGCTGAAATATACAGTCCTAATCATAGATCACAAACAGAAGACATTGACCTAAAATGTACATCTTATAAATATTTAGTTTGTAATAAGGCATTTTCTACTCAGTCCTATCTTAGTAGACAATTACCTGTCCTTAGTAACAAGAAACTTTTTAAATGTTCTGTTTGTAATAAGTCATTCTCCCGGAAGGTCAATCTTAATACACATTTACTTGTGCATTGCAATGAGAAACACTTCAAATGTTCAGTTTGTAATAAGTCATTCTCCCGGAAGTCCCATCTTAATAGACATTTACTTGTGCATAGTAATGAGAAACACTTCAAATGTTCAGTTTGTAATAAGTCATTCTTCCAGCAGTATAATCTTAATGAACATTTACTTGTGCATAGTATTGAGAAAACACACTTCAAATGTTCAGTTTGTAATAAGTTATTCTCCTGGAAGTCCCATCTTAATAGACATTTACTTGTGCACAGTAATGAGAAACACTTCAAATGTTCAGTTTGTAATAAGTCATTCTCCCGGAAGTCAAATCTTAATACACATTTAGTTGTGCATAGTATTGAGAAACACTTCAAATGTTCAGTTTGTAATAAGTCATTCTCCTGGAAGTCCCATCTTAATAGACATTTACTTGTGCACAGTCATGAGAAACACTTCAAATGTTTAGTTTGTAATAAGTCGTTCTTCCAGAAGTATAATCTTAATGTACATTTACTTGTGCATAGTAATGAGAAACACTTCAAATGTCCAATTTGTAATAAGTCATTCTCCCAGAAGACCTCTCTTAATAGACATTTACTTGTGCATAGTAATGAGAAACACTTCAAATGTTCAGTTTGTAATAAGTCATTCTCCCGGAAGTATAATCTCTATGAACATTTACTTGTGCATAATAATGAGAAACACTTCAAATGTTCAGTTTGTAATAAGTCATTCTCCCAGAAGTCCTCTCTTAATAGACATTTACTTGTGCATAGTAATGAGAAACACTTCAAATGATCAGTTTGTAATAAGTCATTCTCCCAGAAGACCAGTCTTAATAATCATTTACTTGTGCATAGTAATTAGAAACACTTCAAATGTTCAGTTTCTAATAAGTCATTCTCCCGGAAGTCCCATCTTAATAGACGTTTACTTGTGCATAGTAATGAGAAACACTTCAAATGTTCAGTTTGTAATAAGTCATTCTTCCAGCAGTATAATCTTAATGAACATTTACTTGTGCATAGTTTTGAGAAACACTTCAAATGTTCAGTTTGTAATAAGTTATTCTCCTGGAAGTCCCATCTTAATAGACATTTACTTGTGCACAGTAATGAGAAACATTTCAAATGTTCAGTTTGTAATAAGTCATTCTCCCGGAAGGCCCATTTTAATAGACATTTACTTGTGCACAGTAATGAGAAACACTTCAAATGTTTAGTTTGTAATAAGTCATTCTTCCAGAAGTATAATCTTAATGTACATTTACTGTGCATAGTAATGAGAAACACTTCAAATGTTCAGTTTGTAATAAGTCATTCTCCCGGAAGTCAAATCTTAATACACATTTAGTTGTGCATAGTATTGAGAAACACTTCAAATGTTCAGTTTGTAATAAGTCATTCTCCCGGAAGTCCCATCTTAATAGACATTTACTTGTGCACAGTAATGAGAAACACTTCAAATGTTTAGTTTGTAATAGTCGTTCTTCCAGAAGTATAATCTTAATGTACATTTACTTGTGCATAGTATTGAGAAACACTTCATATGTTCAGTTTGTAATAAGTCATTCTCCCAGAAGACCTCTCTTAATAGACATTTACTTGTGCATAGTAATGAGAAACAGTTCAAATGTTCAGTTTGTAATAATTCATTCTCCCGGAAGTATAATCTCAATGAACATTTACTTGTGCATAATAATGAGAAACACTTCAAATGATCAGTTTGTAATAAGTCATTCTCCCAGAAGACCAGTCTTAATAATTATTTACTTGTGCATAGTAATGAGAAACACTTCAAATGTTCAGTTTGTAATAAGTCATTCTTCCGGAAGTATAATCTTAATGAACATTTACTTGTGCATAGTATTGAGAAACACTTCAAATGTTCAGTTTGTAATAAGTTATTCTCCTGGAAGTCCCATCTTAATAGACATTTACTTGTGCACAGTAATGAGAAACATTTCAAATGTTCAGTTTGTAATAAGTCATTCTCCCTGAAGGCCCATCTTAATAGACATTTACTTGTGCACAGTAATGAGAAACACTTCAAATGTTTAGTTTGTAATAAGTCATTCTTCCAGATGTATAATCTTAATGTACATTAACTTGTGCATAGTAATGAGAAACACTTCAAATGTTGAGTTTGTAATAAGTCATTCCCCCGGAAGTCAAATCTTAATACATATTTAGTTGTGCATAGTATTGAGAAACACTTCAAATGTTTAGTTTGTAATAAGTTGTTCTTGCAGAAGTATAATCTTAATGTACATTTACTTGTGCATAGTAATGAGAAACACTTCAAATGTCCGATTGAGGGTCTTTCCACTTTTCAGCGGTTGCCCTTTCACCAGCCGGCTGCTGGCCCTTCACATCCACATGTGTCAATCACAGAGGTAGATGATCAACAGCCAGTGTAGGGGTGACATGTGGTTAGCATGTCGAGTCCCCCAGCCGTTATAGCTGGTTCCTCAACCTGGAGCCGCTACTTATTGTAGCTACCCAATTGCCTCACGATGCTGGGTGGGCACCGGTCCCATACTGGCCGAAATACCATGAGAAAATTTCTTCCCCATGGAGACTCGAACCAGCGCAAGTCCCGTAGCTCTGCGCCAAGGCTTCCTACCTTAACCGCTCGGCTACGGCGCGGGACACTTCAAATGTTCAGTTTGTAATAAGTCATTCTCCCGGAAGTATAATCTCAATGAACATTTACTTGTGCATAATAATGAGAAACACTTCAAATGTTCAGTTTGTAATAAGTCATTCTCCCAGAAGACCTCTCTTAACACATTGGTGACGGGCCACGGAGATCTCCGTGTTTAAATGGCCAGCGCTAGACGACCGGTCACGGAGATTTCCGTTTTTACGTTTTCTATGGCTTCCCTGCCTGTTCGCTTTTGAATGAAGCATTCAATTTTGTTTCTTCTCATTGTGAAATAAATTTTAGTTGTATTTGTACCCCTCTCTTCTCTTTTATGAAATTGCCAACTTTACAGAATTGTTTACAATTTTATGACAGACGGCTGGTGAAATATGGAATTTTAGTGTGGGTGTTAGGCGATTACGGGATACGTATGTAACCTGTAAATATATTTTGCAGAGCGGAAAAATTAAAAGAAACTCTATTTTGCTTTCTGGAGCCGAATTTATATATGTGGCATCATGTCCACCAGGATAATTATTATAATAGTGTGGCTATAGCTGAAAATTTGCTCGAAAGAAAGACGAGAGCTTCTGAAGCAATAAAGATTAACAGAGGGCTTCCAAAATAATTTGTGGAAGCAGGAAATAAACCCAAACCAGGAGAAAGTGTTTTTGTAGTAAGGGGGACCTTTTGCTACAAACATGGAAAGATAAAAGGACGTAAGAATGGTTAGCACATTGCATCAGGCAACACGAGAGTGGAGGAGTAAAGTTGTAAAAATGCCCTATTGAATACTTCAATATAACAAGTATGTAAGGGTGTAGACAGGGCTGACCAATACCTATCATATTACTCCATCCTTAGAAAAATAGTGAAATGGTGCTAGAAAGTTGTATTTTGGCTTCGGAATTGTACACTCTATAATGCTTTCAGGGTCCATAAATTTCAAAATCCTAACAGCAAAATGTCAAACAGGAGCTTTTTGCTTGAAACAGCCTCATGTTTGGCAGTCGCGAAAATTAGGAACAGATGACAGAGAAGACGAGGAAAGACAGAGAGAAAAGAAACCACTTCTAGGTGACCACCTCACGACCCAGGACCAGGGAGGCTAAGACATTAAGAAAAATAAATTAACACCAACTGTGATTGGAAAGAGAAAAATACCCTCAAAACTTTTCCGCGATTTTAGTGAACACAAGAAAAGGAACTCGCTACATATGCTCTTTTGCACTTTGCCTTTACATAAAGGTAAATATTTCCGACGCTACCAAACTCTCAATTTCTACTAGAAAGTCTGGTGAGAACACTAGTAAAGATTTACTTATGCATTATTGTTTTTGAATGTAAATATATTGATGTAAAAGCCACACTGTGCTAGCGCGGTTTAAAATTTAAAAGTCCACCCTACTGACAGAAATGTCCGGTCCAGGAGCGGTGGGTTCAATGCAGAGCTGTCGGTCACCAATGTGTTAATAGACATTTACTTGTGCATAGTAATGAGAAACACTTCAAATGATCAGTTTGTAATAAGTCATTCTCCCAGAAGACCAGTCTTAATAATCATTTACTTGTGCATAGTAATGAGAAACACTTCAAATGTTCAGTTTGTAATAAGTCATTCTTCCGGAAGTATAATCTTAATGAACATTTACTTGTGCATAGTAATGAGAAACACTTCAAATGTTCAGTTTGTAATAAGTCATTCTCCCGGAAGTCAAATCTTAATAGACATTTACTTGGGCATAGTATTGAGAAACACTTCAAATGTTCAGTTTGTAATAAGTTATTCTCCCGGAAGTCCAACCTTAATATACATTTACTTGTTCATAGTAATGAGAAACATTTCAAATATTCAATTTGTAATAAGTCATTCTCCCAGAAGTCCCATCTTAATACACATTTACTTAGACATAATGACTAAGAAATGTATGTCTAGTGCATCATCATTTTAAAATATAATTTTCATTAGTTTAATACAAGTTGATTTATCTAACACTGCAGTAATAAGTAATACATATATATATATATATATATTGATATTTATTTATTTATTTATTTATTTATTAGTAGGGGTGACATGTGGTCAAGATATCAGGGCCTCCAGCTGTTATAGCTTGGTTTCTTAACCTTGAGCTGCTACTTATTAAAGTTACTCAAATTTTTCAGAATGCTTGGTGGGCAATGATTCCATACTAGCAATAAATTCCATGAGAAAATGTCTTTCCCCTTGGAGAAATGAACCATAGATCGGTGCCAAGGCATGTTGCCTTATCCATTCAGCTACAGCGTGGGGCATTGGATTATTTACAACAATTTAATATTTTCTATATTAAGTTGTTAGCACATTGAACTTCCAAAGAGCAATCCCATCAAGTTTGATAAATTGCATCCTGAATATTTATGAAAATGCATATAACTTCTCCTTCTTAATCTTTGCCATTTATTTCATTTTTGTAAAGAGTACTTTGAGTTTATTGCTAAGGCGTAGACAAGAGCAAACATGATTCAAACTGCTAATGAATACAATTATCATCATGATTCTGTAGGTCTATTTAGGAGCATAGGGCATCAATAAGAGCTTTCCACCGGACAATATTACTGGCAACATCTTTCACTACTTTCCTGACAGTAGAAAGGTGATTTAGTTTAAATTATTTCAGATATATATTTTAAATTTGAAAGTTGATTTCTCAGCTTTTATACCTGTGATATTATTGTTATGGCATTTTATATGGTTATTAACTTCTGCCCTGTGCAAAAGTGTTTTTTACAAAAGAGTGAAAATGTCTGTTTCTCTATCCAAAATAGAAAACAAATGCTGAGGAACATGAGAGAAGAGATGCTGGTTGACAAAAGGAGAAATGTATTTTTTTTTAATTAACACTGTACCGACATTAATTTGTGATGGCTGTTGCTAATAATGGTGTCCGGTGGAAAGTTCTTAGTGATGCCCTACACCTGTTCAGTTTATTTTAATAATCTCAGGCCTCAAAATGCATATGATGAATTAACGGCTTTTGTATGTATTTTCATAATCCTAAAATCTATCTGTGACTTATGAGAAATATTTGCTCATTTTGTACCCAAAAGGACAATCCCTCATTGTATATATTGTAAGTTGCAAATTGCATATTTTCATATCATCATATTGGATGGTAGGCAATGAAAACCTCGTAATTCCATCAGTCATTGAAAAAAACATAACTCCAGTAGCCAGCACAGAAATATGTGATGCATGACCTGTTGAGAACATGGACTACACATTTATTAACAACTTCACTTGTATTCTGTAGTAAAATATGTGGCAACTATTGCTGTCTCAATTTTCATAATTATTTTAAAAGGTTATTTGTTTCTCCTGTAAAATTTACCAAAACGAATTTACGAGGTTTTCATTGCCCACCATCTATATATAACATTAAAGCAATATTGGCATAATAATTTATTAAAATGTCTTAATCACATCCATTTGAATTTCAAATATTGTTATTACCTCATGTATAAGTTATTTGTATTTTTATAAAATGCTGCTAAATTTAATCTCCTTATCTGGTTATAATATTGTATATGTACACTTTAGAATTATCGCCTTACTATACTTTAAGTGAAACAGGATGCTTAACATGTGGAATGAATATTACTACTTCTAAAAATAAAAATAAAAATATTCTCAACTTGTGTCTAACTCAGGGTCAGGTCGAGAGATGAGATGAGATGAAGCTCCTATTTTTATAGAGGTCTGTGAACGACATTGGTGCCGGCCAACCGCGCCTGATGCAACGTCAGATGGGCAGATGAACGAAATGAAACAAAATGATTCAGATGAATGTGGAGAAATGGTAGAATGAAATCGTGGCAAGGGAAAACGGGAGAAAACCCCAAGGAAAACCTGCCCAAGCTCCATTTCGTCCACCACAAAACCCATATGGAGTGACCAGGACTCATATAAAAGGGACCCCAGTGGTGAGAGGTGAGCGTCTAATTGCTTACACCACGGAGCCACCTATATTACAACTACTAATGAGAAATATTTCAAATGTTCTCTTTGTAAGAAGTCACATCTTAATATCCATTTACTTAGGCTCAGTTATCATTGGTTTATAATAGGCCATTCCTTTGTAAAACACATTTGCTCTCTTTGGTTCCATTTACTATGTTGGCCCACAATACACTATCCTATTGGAATTAGCAGGCAATCCTGTGTGTTCTGGTTATACCAACAATACTCTGTCCTGGTTTAACTCTACTACTGATCCACCACCTGTGTTCACCAGGAAGTGTCCATGTGGTGATCAGAATATAGAAGAGTCCTTTCATAGCTTGTATGTTTTTTAAGATATGTTCATATTGGGTACCTGAGCTTACATCTGCCCCACCGTGACCCAAGGATTATAAATGTGGGGTCTGGTCTTCCACGTTGAGTTGAGGCAGACATCCTCATCCTGTGATAGTATCAACCTAGTTCCTGTTGACAATCACAATACAAATAGCAACCTGATCCATAAAGGAAATAACAAATTTCTAAGGGAAAGGAAGCATGAGCTTGGATTTGGATGTGGATTGGTTCTGGAAATGGAGAAATGGAATATTGTTATGAGATAGATCTGGGTCATTTATGGACTGTATAACCTCATAGAGTAGTAATCGTATGTACTGTAGTTATGATCAGAGCCCCCATATCATGAGCATCACATTTGGACAAATACTGCAAGAAGTTTATAATTCTTTGTACATTATATGTGCAACCTCCATAAACCAGGTCACAGAACTCCAGCTTTTGGCTCTGATTGGTAGACATTTGAAAGATATATTGCCTCTATTTGTTACACCACTCATTACTTTGTCCACCACATCACCTCTTTATCTTTATACTCTCTTCCATTTACTACCATCCCAGCACAACAGAACACGTAGTCGAGAGACAACTCTAGCTGCACCTTTACATCAAACATGTCACTATTCCTCATCTTCCCGCCTCTGGATTTCCCTCCCATCTTATACCAAGTTCTGCTTGACTCAAAAACAAGTTCATTCAATATTTCCTTGAACAACATATTTATAACCAAGTATAAGGTATATTTTTATTATTATTTTATATTTTATACCTTCATCTTCAAGCTGTTAATACAGAAAATGATAAGTATTATTATTTTTTTTTAAATGCGGATGAGCCCATGTACGCAAAGTACTTAGAGGCGTTTCCTTTAAGCCCAAATTTCTTTCATTCTTTTGCTATGAGCTTGTTTTCTCTCATCTGTCCAAGTTCCAGTTTTTTTCTTCGGTTTGTCCGCTTGGTCAACTTTCCACTTATTCACCTTAATTCTAAATATATCTCTGTTTGGGATATCCTCTTTAGTAATTCCTGCCAATTTTAAGTCCTTTTTGACTTCAATCCACTTCATAGTATCCACTGGAGCTTTACGTCTGTTTTCGTAGAATTCCATTATTTGTTTTGTAAGCCTATTTGTGTTCATTCGTTTAATATGCACATAAAATTTTAACCTTCGTTTCCTAATATCACTATGAATGGCACAGAATACTCGAACCACCTCTCTCAATGGATAGACACTAAATTGCAGGTTGAATCCACTGAAGAGTTGGAACGTTCGATACACAACTTTCAAGCTTCTGTAAACACTGCATTACAATACACACCAACAAGCACGAAAAACAAATCGACACACACCTCCTACAGACCCACTTCTATTACACTATATTGAGCGCAAGCGCCACTTCAAAAAAGTCTACAAGATGCTATGGTGCACCCGAACACAAACAGCATTACAATCGGTATGCAAATGCTGTATGGAATACACTTGCAGAAAAACGTAACACTGATTGGCAACTATCATTAAATACTTATAATGTTAATGAAACTCCCCCATGGGAGATTATCAAAAGGATCAAAATTAATAGAGAACCCCCCCTGCGCAATGAAATGATAATGGACGTTGGGCTTATCATTCCTATGATAAAGCCCAACTCATTGCTTTCAATCTCGAAGACCGATTCCGTCCACATGAGCTCACCAAACCAGTTCATGAAGCTAATGTCAACGACATAGTAGCCCACTTTCCTTGCCACTCCTACAATTCCCATCTACCCGGACATTCACCTTAAAGACCTAAGATTCCTCATCCAATCCCTAAGAAGCACCAGCGCTCCAGGCGCTGATAAAATCCCAAAACCTAGCAATCAAGCACTTACCTCATATTGCCTTGATCTTACTTCTTACCATTTTCAAGTTTTTGTTTTAAACTTAACTACTTCCCTACCGGCATGGAAAGTGGCAAAAGTCATTGTGCTCCCAAAAGCTGGTAAGGCCCCTTCTAATCCTGACAACCTACGACCAATAAGTATCGTGCCAGTTCTAGGAAAAGTGTTCGAAAGACTAATTTTGGCTCAATTAAAGTCTGAAGTTGAGAATCGAAATTTATTACCAGATTATCAAGTTTGGATTTCGGAATGCACACAGTTCCCCCCAACAATTGACGAGACTTATTAATCAGATCGCCACTGGGTTCAACGCCTTGAGGATCACACTAGCAATATTACTAGACATTGAGAAGGCCTTTGATACTACCTGGATCAATTGATTAATATACAAGCTAATGAAATTCAATTTGGCACCAAATCTTATAAAAATTATAGCTACTTTCCTTTCAAACAGGCGTTTTTTTGTATCGATAAATGGACATAGATCATACTGGAAGTCTATCCTAGCGGGTTTACCACAGGGAGCAGTTCTATCGCCAATGCTTTACAACCTTTACGTCTCCGATCTTCCAAATCCTCCTTCAGTAAAAGCTGCATCATTTGCCGATGATACATGCTTTTACTTACACAACCAAACTCAGCTCCTTGCACCATATAATCCTAACGTTTCAGAGATTATTATCAGTTCATTTATGATTGGTACTGTCTCTGGAATATCAAAATAAACATATCCAAATCTAAATTAATCCTATTTTCCAAATATTCCAAACCTCCACCAAAACAGCTCGCAATAGGTGCACAAATTCTATGCAATGAGACTGCAGTCAAGTATCTCGGGCTACATCTCGACCCAAAATTAACTTTCAAACATCAAGTAAATGATGTTAAACAAAAATCAAATGCAGCTATAGCTATATTATATCCATTCTAACCGGGACAAAACGCTAGCTAACGGATTAAAATTACATTATTAGTTAACAATAATCCGCAGCATGCTACTGTACGGCTGTGAAGCACTGAGTATTCTTGCCAAACAACATAAAAAGAAAGTTCAAATCATTCAGAACAGATGTCTAAAAATTATATTTTCGGCACCCATGTATACAAGAATAACAGAGCTACATGAAGCAGCCACAATTGCCCGATCTTGATGATATTGTGAAAGATCAAGTTACCAAAATGTATAAAAACATTTTGGAACATGATAATCCAATAGTACGCACGATAGGACAACTACCCACAATGGCGTACAGTACATAAGAATATATTCACAGGAGAATTACCTCCATAAGGGTTAATTTCAGTGGCCACTGTCGCTAAATAATACACAGCGCATAGTCAGAACCAACTTCGTTTCCATATCTCATAATAAATTCCTAGAAAAACACTGTTTAGGTAGAGGTTACAATAGGAAAGCCACTTACAGTTAGCCATTAGTCATTTTGCTGCCGAGGGAAAAATTATTTCCCGGAATCAGCACACTGGACTGCAAAACAACTGCCGTCACACAAAGAAAGAAGGAAGGGTGTACGTCTTCGGAAACCCGGACCACAGCGAAAACTCTATTTGTGTTTAATTATGTAAGACCTAAACCTGTGACTCGAACTTATCATTCCTTGATAATGGCATGTGGGATCATGCCGAAACGTCGGAGTCAGTGGCCAGGGGCCGAACTTGAATCCAAGACGCGGAAAACACAAGAAAACTTTATTATTCATATTTATATCCGCGAAAATCTGCAATATATATATATATTATATATTATATATATATATAATTCTTCTGTAACTTGTGTCTGTTTCACTGAACTCCTCCTAAACGACTTAACCAACCTTGACGAAATATTTTTATCGTGTGTTTGAGTGGTCTCCAGGGATGTTTTAGATTCAGAATGTGGACCAACTAAAAGTGTTAGGTGTGTTTTAAGGAGTTCACCTGAAAGTGAAAATTTTAAAAATGCTCTAGCTATCACAATTTTCAGTGTTTCACAACGGAACTCGGTAGATCCTTTTGAAATTAACGAAGATAGGTGTTATCAAAAATGAGCGAAAACCAACAATTAGAAGTGGGCGGTTTACTTAAAAACTTCGAAAATCAAAAACTGCCTAAACGACTGGGACTGATTTTGCAGTTTGAAAATTTTTTGTGTGGTTTGAGTGGAGTCCCTCGTTGGCTTAGATTCAAAAGTGGAACGCTCTAAAAACATTAACTAGCTGTAGGAGGTGACATGATGTGAAAAATTTAAAAATTGCTCTGGCGATGACAAATATTTCGATATTTAAAACAATGAAACTCAGTATCTCCTAATAAATAATCCGAGGCAGGTATTATTAACAGAATTCGCAAAATGCAACATTAGCTTTAGAAGTGGAAAGTTTATCTGATGAAATTCGAAATTAAATAACTAGCAACTGCAATGTGTGGTCCTTATAAGAGTTTTATACCATACAATTTAATTACATTGGAATATTTGATTTATTTAGATGTAACAACATACGCTGGGTATTATATAGTATAAATGTAAATTTTGAGCATGGTTTATTTTTTATGTCTATTATTAATAGGATCAGCAGAGGATCTTTAATTTTTTTTTTCAGAAACCTTTTCATGACGAATTTTTTTGGAATTTGCAAAAAGGTTTAAAAAAATGTAAACTGATATTCTTCAATAACAACACTTATACTTTTATTATTATTTAGTTTCTGGTTACGTTTTTGGATGCCGTCTGTATTATTGAAAATGGTTAATGACTATTTACACACAGTGGTTACAATACACAATACATACTTACCTGCTTGTAACTAGGTTCTGGAGGCCACAAGCACATTGACTTGTCGTTGAGCACAAACACGTTGCAATAGGTTCAAAGATGAGACATCTTCAGCACCATCTTGTGGTTGCTATTCAAAAACTGCAAAGTTTCTGCACACAAAAAAAACAGAAGACATATTTATCACACCCTGGTGTTAAAGTATTATTTAAAGCATTGGAAGTACATTGGTCGAAATTGTGATGATCTTTCGCTGTAAAAATACGAACGTCAAGAAACTGGGGTAAAAGAGTCCCCCCTTCGGTTCTCCGGGCAGGATATTAGTTCATGGAATCCATGTTGAAGGCGCAAAACACAGCGACATGTTTTCTATGAACATGGAATGTTAGGACATTATATAATTGTTGGCCACTAGATTAAACAAACATTGTATAAAACTGTTATTCGTCCATTTATATTATATGGTTGTGAAACTTAGATTCTTAATTTAAATGAGGAGAAAAGTTTATGAGTATTTTAGAATAAAGTTCATAGGAACATTTGTAGACCAAATAGAGATGAAGAGAGGAGTGATTGGAGAAGACTGCATAACAGTGAGCTACATGATATTTAGAGGAAACCAGATGTAATAAGAACAGTTAAGGCTCATAGACTGCGATATGCAGGACATGTGGCACGAATTGGGAATGAAAGAGGAGCATGAAACTTGAGAAAACAGCGTGCAGGCCAAGAAAGAGATGGGAAGATAATACTAACCATGACTACATTAAATTATACAAGATACGATTCGGAAATGTTTGCTGTGGAGAGCATATGTGAGCATGGCCATGAACCTACAGGATCAGTAGCGCCAGTTAGTTATTATTTATGCCAATAGTAGTTCCTAAATTGAATCTTTCTATATGACATAATGTAGGCTCTAAAAATGCATATTCCATGAACAGTACATACAAAGTTCTTCTCCGTGATTTTTACACAATGAAAATTAGTTTCTTGTTGCTCCACATGATTTCAACCTGAAATGTAATTGAACATCATAAATATATTGTAACATGTTTCACTATATTGAAAATTTATCGATAAGAATATTTAAGTTAATAAAGGTAAAAAATTAGGAATGCTCCAGTAACACTTGATGGTTGGGACATTCCATACGAAATCGGCAAAAAAAATTGTGAAAATTGAACTCCCATCTTTAAAAGTTTACAATTTTTTTTACAGTGAAACTTTATGATATACTGAATATCTGAACCGAATTTCAAGTCTTCGCTTGGTGTAATTAAAGAGTAATAGAGCTGTCAAATTATCGTACTGTTTTAAATAGTCTTTTTTATAAAATACATTTCTCGAAGTATAGCTATTCCCTCAACTTGAAAAGATATTCACATCATAGATGATTTTATGCTCTATCGCTTGAAAATTAGTATGTTAATATTTAAGTTTTTCTGAAGGGCGTAAATGCAATAAATACGCAATTGACCTTCCTCATCAAAAATTTTATAAAATCAAAAAATGCCACATTATTACCTGAACACCAGTTAATTTTTTGTAATTAGTATTAAAGTGGAGTCTTGAAAGGAAACTACCAAAAATAATTATTTTTCCTAAAATCTCCTATGTGTAGACTGCCCGCAATACCTTTCGCGTGAGTGGAGATCGCTCGCTCGCTCGTACAAACAATGACGGAGCTACTTGGTAATAGTCCTTTGCGCACTTACAAATATTTTTATTGTTATTATCATCATTACATTATTTTTATTATCATTATTACAATTATTACATCATCATCGTGGACAAGTGGTTACACTGCACGCCTCCGATTCCGAGGTTCGCGGGTTCAAACTCGATAGGAATCAATGACATTTTAAAGGCCTAACAATTCTGAATGTAGCTTTCTAGAGAAGGAAGGAAATCCGTGAGTCCCGTGTCGTAAATTTATGGAACGTAGGAGAACCTCGTGCTTGAAATAAATTGCTACATAATAAACGTCATTAAATATAACAATCTTTATTGATATATTCAGTAGGCGGTTAATTTTGTGCTGATTTTGGCTAATGTATAGTTTAATTTAATTACTAAGCACCTACGAATTCAAGCTGGTAGGCCTATTAATAATATTTTCTAGAGAGTAGTTTTGTAATGTGTTGTAATATTTTGTACTTGTACCCATACACCAATGTCTGATGTTGATATTGTAAGTAACGTTAAGCTATCGATAATAATTTATAACAATTTTCATGCTGTTACAAGTAATATTTAAGAGATATAAATATATTTCATTGGCTTGGTATCACTTACTGATCTTGCATCCCCTACTCATGACATATCTAAGATGATATTAAAATGCACAATAATATTAGCTTTTATTATAAGCTAAATTATTGTTATAGTGTTTAATTTAATGTTTAAACTTCCCATTATTCTCCTTTTATAACACAAAATGTATACCTCTACGATTATTCTCTCATTCCAGAAACATTTAAGAAATTGTAAAATTATACATTAACACATAATATTGTTAATAACTATTATATACTTATATATGTATAATTAAAATTATATTTAACTTCTAACTCACCATTCAGTCTTTGTAGATCTGCAAACTTGTGAGTTAAAAACAATAAGATATTGTTTTAAATTTGACTGTGACACTTAAAATGACGAGATGCACTAAACATACTGATGTAAATCAACTGTCTGAACTTGAGAATTGTTGATATAAAACAGATGTTTAAGGAAGACTTGCTGACATTGCATTATTATCGTTTGATAGGAAGTGGTACGAGTATAAAAACATTCGGTTTTATTTGGAAGTTATATCTTAAAACAATACTATTTCGTCAAAGTTTTCAGGGTACAATAAAATACACTGAATAAAAAGTTATTTTAAGACTGAAATTAGTAATTATAACATAATACAAATTTATACCAGTTTATTGAATTAATGATGAAAGAGTTTTTATTATGTAATATTACATTTAAACTTTAATAAAAAATTTGTAACAAAATAAATAATTTGTTTTAAAAAAGGGCAGAAGATTACGAGTATTTGAGAATAAAGTTTTTAGGAAAATTTTTGGATCAAAAAGAGATGAACAGACAGGTGAATGGAGAAAACTACATAATAGTGAGCTACATGATCTGTATAGGAAGCCAGATATAATAAAAACAGTTAAGTCTCGTAGGCTGCGATGGGCAGGAAACGTGGCACGTATGGAAGATGAAAGAGGTGCTTGGAAATTTCTGGTAGGAAAACCGGAGGGAAAACGCCCATTTGGAAGACTAAGAATGAGGTGGGAGAATAACATTATACATTATTTGAGGGAAGTAGATTATACAGGGATAATTGGAAAACGTTAGCTCGGGATGTGATGTATTTTAGAGCTCATGTCCGCGCTGCAATGAACCTACAGGTCCACAGAGCCGGTGAGTGAGTTAGTTATAAATAATTTGTTTAATAATTCACAGTAAACGTAAGTAACAGAGCTCTTTACTTCTCCCTTCAGCAATAAAATTTGATAAATATCTACTGCGTAAGAATTACAATATCGCCACTTTTATAAATTTACGGTACTGTTCCATTAAGCAGAACATATAATAATCTATTCGATTTAATGGCAGTTGAAAAAGTCACTGATGAAGCTCATTCAATAAAGTACGCGCGCGACCTTGGTCGTGAAATGAATCTGCTGCGCCTTCGACCCGCGAGTTTTTTTACGAAAATAGCATAAAAAACATTTATATTGTCTGAACTATTCAACTCTCCAAAAGGGTAATTGCTGGAAATTAACCCTTATTATGTGAATAGTATCCTGTATGTTTTCCGTTTTCATATTTTGATATGTACTGCAGTAAACCGCCATAAAACAGAAAACTGACACCGAAAATAAAAATATCCTAATTATAAAAATACCCTTAAACTACATGATATCACCTATATAAATATGTTTGAAACAAATTTTTGCTGTTTATTTTTTCAGAAATATTAGTTAGTAAACGTTTTAGTTTATCATATTTACGATAATTTTAGATCATCATAACTACGAACCTATAAATGATAAAAATTTAATTTCTGTATTAATACGTTTATAAATGTATTCACTATATTTAGGGATACATAAAATTAGAAAAATAAATTGCAAGATTTTTTGCTGTCCGATTTGATATGGATTGTCCCGGTTGCGATATTTATGCCCCCTCGAGAATCAGGAAGGCGTAGTCACTCGGATCCATTTACTCGACATAGTAATCAGATGATTTGCTGTTCTGGCCACAAATATCAGGAGTTCTTCATTGCTGTCTTGTTTCAACACCAAATTTCAGCCCACTTCATACTCTTGTTGGATAAATTTACGTTATATTTACATTTTTAGCAAAATAATTATCTTC
>JASPKZ010010512.1:0-22399 GCA_030220185.1 Diploptera punctata
ATTATCTAACGCCCTCAAAATAAATGGTTATAATATAAACTGGCAACAAAATGTTTCAAAAGTTTAATATGTCGTTCCATGCCATAAAAGCTACAAGTGGACGAATCCTGTGAGTATCCCACAGTTAAAATAGAATTAAGGAAAATTGTTACACGTTTAAATTGTCTAACGCCCTAACAAATAAATCGTATATAATATAAAACTGGCAACAAAGTGTTTCAAAGTTTAATATGTATTTCCCTGCCATAAAAGCTAAAAACTGGACGGATCCTGTGATATCCTACAGTTTAAAATAGAATTAAGAAAATTGTTAAAAAACGTTTTAAATTGTCTACGCCCTCAAAATCAATGGTATATAATATAAATTGGCAACAAAATTTTTAAAAGTTTAATATGTTTGTCCCTGCCATAAAAAGCTGGAATAGACTCCAAAAATTACAAAACAAAAATAATTTATATAAACCGGCTATAACGAACGGGACTGATCCTGTGATATCCCATAGTTTAAAAATAGAATTATGAAACATTTTAAACGTTTAAATTGTCTGTTGCCCTCAAAATAAATGGTATATAATATAAACTGGCAACAAAATGTTTCAAAGTTTAATATGACGTTCCATGCCATAAAAAGCTAGACTGGACGAATCCTGTGATATCCCACAGTTAGAATAGAATTAAGAAAATTGTTAAACGTTTAAATTGTCTAACGCCCTCAAAATAAGTGGCATATAATATAAACTGGCAACAAAATGTTTCAAAGTTTAATATGAATTTCCCTGACATAAAAACTAGAACTTGACGGATCCTGTGATATCCTACAGTTAAAATAGAATTAAGAAAATTGTTAAACGTTTAAATTGTCTACCGCCCTCAGAATAAATGGTATATAATATAAACTGGCAACAAAATGTTTCAAAGTTTAATATGTCGTTCCATGCCATAAAAGCTAGAACTGGACGAATCCTGTGATATCCCACAGTTAAAATAGAATTAAGAAACATTTTAAACGTTTAAATTGTCTGTCGCCCTCAAAATAAATGGTATATAATATAAACTGGCAACAAAATGTTTCAAAGTTTAATATGACGTTCCATGCCATAAAAGCTAGAACTGGAACGAAATCCTGTGATATCCCACAGTTAGAATAGAATTAAGAAATTGTGTTAAACGTTTAAATTGTCTAACGCCCTCAAAATAAATGGCATATAATATAAACTGGCAACAAAATGTTTCAAAGTTTAATATGTATTTCCCTGCCATAAAAGCTAGAACTGGACGGATCCTGTGATATCCCACAGTTAAAATAGAATTAAGAAAATTGTTAAACGTTTAAATTGTCTAACGCCCTCAAAATAAATGGCATATAATATAAACTGGCAACAAAATGTTTCAAAGTTTAATATGAATTTCCCTGACATAAAAGCTAGAACTGGACGGATCCTGTGATATCCTACAGTTAAAATATAACTAAGAAAATTGTTAAACGTTTAAAATTGTCTAACGTCCCTCAAAATAAATGGTATATAATATAAACTGGCAACAAAATGTTTCAAAGTTTTAAAATGTCGTTCCATGCCATAAAAGCTAGAACTGGACGAATTCCTGTGATATCCCACAGTTAAAATAGAATTAAGAAAAATTGTTAAACGTTTAAATTGTCTAACGCCCTCAAAATAAATGGTATATAATATAAACTGGCAACAAAATGTTTCAAAGTTTAATATGACGTTTCCATGCCATAAAAGCTAGAACTGGACGAATCCTGTGATATCCCACAGTTAGAAATAGAATTAAGAAAAATTGTTAAACGTTTAAATTGTCTAACGCCCTCAAAATAAATGGCATATAATATAAAGTGGCAACAAAATGTTTCAAAGTTTAAATATGTCGTTCCATGCATAAAAAGCTACAACTTGACGAATCCTGTGATATCCTACAGTTAAAATAGAATTAAGAAAATTGTTAAACGTTTAAATTGTCTACCGCCCTCAGAATAAATGGTATATAATATAAACTGGCAACAAAATGTTTGAAAGTTTAATATGTCGTTCCATGCCATAAAAGCTACAAGTGGACGAATCCTATGATATCCCACAGTTAAAATTGAATTAAGAAAATTGTTTACACGTTTAAATTGTCTAACGCCCTCAAAATAAATGGTATATGATATAAACTGGCAACAAATTGTTTCAAAGTTTAATATGTATTTCCCTGCCATAAAAGCTAAAACTGGACGGATCCTGTGATATCCTACAGTTAAAATAGAATTAAGAAAATTGTTAAACATTTAAATTGTCTAACGCCCTCAAAATCAATGGTATATAATATAAATTGGCAACAAAATTTTTAAAAGTTTAATATGTTGTCCCTGCCATAAAAGCTGGCATAGACTCCAAAAATTACAAAACAGAAATAATTTATATAAACCGGCTATAACGAACGGGACTGATCCTGTGATATCCCATAGTAAAATTGAATTATGAAACATTTTAAACGTTTAAATTGTCTGTCGCCCTCAAAATAAATGGTATATAATATAAACTGGCAACAAAAAGTTTCAAAGTTTAATATGACGTTCCATGCCATAAAAGCTAGAACTGGACGAATCCTGTGATATCCCACAGTTAGAATAGAATTAAGAAAATTGTTAAACGTTTAAATTGTCTAACGCCCTCAAAATAAATGGCATATAATATAAACTGGCAACAAAATGATTCAAAGTTTAATATGTATTTCCCTGCCATAAAAGCTAGAACTGGACGGATCCTGTGATATCCCACAGTTAAAATAGAATTAAGAAAATTGTTAAACGTTTAAATTGTCTAACGCCCTCAAAATAAATGGCATATAATATAAACTGGCAACAAAATGTTTCAAAGTTTAATATGAATTTCCCTGACATAAAAGCTAGAACTGGACGGATCCTGTGATATCCTACAGTTTAAAATATAATTAAGAAAATTGTTTAACGTTTAAATTGTCTAACGCCCTCAAAATAAATGGTATATAATATAAACTGGCAACAAAATGTTTCAAAGTTTAAAATGTCGTTCCATGCCATAAAAGCTAGAACTGGACGGATCCTGTGATATCCTACAGTTAAAATATAATTAAGAAAATTGTTAAACGTTTAAATTGTCTAACGCCCTCAAAATAAATGGCATATAATATAAACTGGCAACAAAATGTTTCAAAGTTTAATATGAATTTCCCTGACATAAAAGCTAGAACTGGACGGATCCTGTGATATCCTACAGTTAAAATATAACTAAGAAAATTGTTTAAACGTTTTAAAATTGTCTAACGCCCTCAAAATAAATGGTAATAATAATATAAACTGGCAACAAAATGTTTCAAAGTTTAAAATGTCGTTCCATGCCATAAAAGCTAGAACTGGACGAATCCTGTGATATCCCACATTTAAAATAGAATTAAGAAAAATTGTTAAACGTTTAAATTGTCTAACGCCCTCAAAATAAATGGTATATAATATAAACTGGCAACAAAATGTTTCAAAAGTTTAATATGACGTTCCATGCCATAAAAGCTAGTACTGGACGAATCCTGTGATATCCCACAGTTAAAATAGAATTAAGAAAAAATTGTTAAACGTTTTAAATTGTCTAACGCCCTCAAAATAAATGGTATATAATATAAACGTGGCAACAAAAATGGTTTCAAAGTTTAATATGTCGTTCCATGCAATAAAAGCTACAACTGGACGAATCCTGTGATATCCCACAGTTAAAATAGAATTAAGAAAATTGTTAACACGTTTAAATTGTCTAACGCCCTCAAAATAAATGGTATATAATAATATAAACTGGCAACAAATGTGTTTGAAAGTTTAATATGTCGTTCCATGCCATAAAAGCGAGAAGTGGACGAATCCTGTGATATCCCACAGTTAAAATTGAATTAAGAAAATTGTTACAACGTTTAAATTGTCTAACGCCCTCAAAATCAAAGGTATAATGATATAAACTGGCAACAAAGTGTTTCAAATTTAATATGTATTTCCTGCCATAAAAGCTGAATAGACTCCAAAAATTACAAAACAGAAATAATTTATATAAACCGGATATAACGAACGGGGACTGATCAAGTGAATCCCATAGTTAAAATAGAATTATGAAATATTTTAAACGTTTTAAATTGTCTGTCGCCCTCAAAATAAATGTTGTATATAATATAAACTGGCAACAAAATGTTTCAAAGTTTAATATGACGTTCCATGCCATAAAAGCTAGAACTGGACGAATCCTGTGATATCCCCAGTTTAGAATAGAATAAGGAAAATTGTTAAACGTTTTAAATTGTCTAAGCCCTCAAAATAAATATCATATAATATAAACTGGCAACAAAATGTTTCAAAGTTTAATATGTATTTCCTGCCATAAAAGCTAGAAACTGGACGGATCCTGTGATTATCCCACAGTTAAAATAGAATTAAAAATTGTGTATTAAACGTTTTAAATTTTCTAACGCCCTCAAAATAAATGGTATATAATATAAACTGGCAACAAAGGTTTCAAAGTTTAATATGTATTTCCCTGCCATAGAAGCTAGGAAACTGGACGGATCCTGTGATATCCTACAGTTAAAATAGAATTAGAAAAATGGTTAAACGTTTAAATTGTCTAACGCCCTCCAAAATCAATGGTATATATATAAATTGGCAAACAAAATTTTTAAAAGTTTAATATGTTGTCCCTGCATAAAAGGCTGGCATTAGACTCCAAAAATTACAAAACAGAAATAATTTATATAAACCGGCTATAACGAACGGGACTGATCCTGTGATATCCCATAGTAAAATAGAATTATGAAACCTTTTAAACGTTTAAATTGTCTGTCGCCCTCAAAATAAATGGTATATAATATAAACTGGCAACAAAATGTTTCAAAGTTTAATATGACGTTCCATGCCATAAAAGCTAGAACTGGACGAATCCTGTGATATCCCACAGTTAGAATAGAATTAAGAAAATTGTTAAACGTTTAAATTGTCTAACGCCCCTCAAAATAAATGGCATATAATATAAACTGGCAAACAAAATGATTCAAAGTTTAATATGTATTTCCTGCCATAAAAGCTAGAACGGGACGGATCCTGTGATATCCCACAGTTTAAAATAGAATTAAGAAAATTGTTAAACGTTTAAATTGTCTAACGCCCTCAAAATAAATAGGCATATAATATAAATGGCAACAAAATGTTTCAAAGTTTAATATGAATTTCCCTGACATAAAAGCTAGAACTGGACGGATCCTGTGATATCCTACAGTTAAAATATAATTAAGAAAATTGTTAAATGTTTAAATTGTCTAACGCCCTCAAAATAAATGGTATATAATATAAAACTGGCAACAAAATGTTTCAAAGTTAAAATGTCGTTCCATGCCATAAAAGCTAGAACTGGACGAATCCTGTGATATCCCACAGTTAAAATAGAATTAAGAAAATTGTTAAACGTTTAAATTGTCTAACGCCCTCAAAATAAATGGTATATAATATAAACTGGCAACAAAATGTTTCAAAGTTTAATATGACGTTCCATGCCATAAAAGCTAGTACTGGACGAATCCTGTGATATCCCACAGTTAAAATAGAATTAAGAAAATTGTTAAACGTTTAAATTGTCTAACGCCCTCAAAATAAATGGTATATAATATAAAGTGGCAACAAAATGTTTCAAAGTTTAATATGTCGTTCCATGCAATAAAAGCTACAACTGGACGAATCCTGTGATATCCCACAGTTAAAATAGAATTAAGAAAATTGTTAAATGTTTAAATTGTCTAACGCCCTCAAAATAAATGGTATATAATATAAACTGGCAACAAAATGTTTGAAAGTTTAATATGTCGTTCCATGCCATAAAAGCTACAAGTGGACGAATCCTGTGATATCCCACAGTTAAAATTGAATTAAGAAAATTGTTACACGTTTAAATTGTCTAACGCCCTCAAAATAAATGGTATATGATATAAACTGGCAACAAAGTGTTTCAAAGTTTAATATGTATTTCCCTGCCATAAAAGCTAAAACTGGACGGATCCTGTGATATCCTACAGTTAAAATAGAATTAAGAAAATTGTTAAACGTTTAAATTGTCTAACGCCCTCAAAATCAATGGTATATAATATAAATTGGCAACAAAATTTTTAAAAGTTTAATATGTTGTCCCTGCCATAAAAGCTGGCATAGACTCCAAAAATTACAAAACAGAAATAATTTATATAAACCGGCTATAACGAACGGGACTGATCCTGTGATATCCCATAGTAAAATAGAATTATGAAACATTTTAAACGTTTAAATTGTCTGTCGCCCTCAAAATAAATGGTATATAATATAAACTGGCAACAAAATGTTTCAAAGTTTAATATGACGTTCCATGCCATAAAAGCTAGAACTGGACGAATCCTGTGATATCCCACAGTTAGAATAGAATTAAGAAAATTGTTAAACGTTTAAATTGTCTAACGCCCTCAAAATAAATGGCATATAATATAAACTGGCAACAAAATGTTTCAAAGTTTAATATGTATTTCCCTGCCATAAAAGCTAGAACTGGACGGATCCTGTGATATACTACAGTTAAAATAGAATTAAGAAAATTGTTAAACGTTTAAATTGTCTAAAGCCCTCAAAATAAATGGCATATAATATAAACTGGCAACAAAATGTTTCAAAGTTTAATATGAATTTCCCTGATATAAAAGCTAGAACTGAACGGATCCTGTGATATCCTACAGTTAAAATATAATTAAGAAAATTGTTAAACGTTTAAATTGTCTAACGCCCTCAAAATAAATGGTATATAATATAAACTGGCAACAAAATGTTTCAAAGTTTAAAATGTCGTTCCATGCCATAAAAGCTAGAACTGGACGAATCCTGTGATATCCCACAGTTAAAATAGAATTAAGAAAATTGTTAAACGTTTAAATTGTCTAACGCCCTCAAAATAAATGGTATACAATATAAACTGGCAACAAAATGTTTCAAAGTTTAATATGACGTTCCATGCCATAAAAGCTAGTACTGGACGAATCCTGTGATATCCCACAGTTAAAATAGAATTAAGAAAATTGTTAAACGTTTAAATTGTCTAACGCCCTCAAAATAAATGGTATATAATATAAAGTGGCAACAAAATGTTTCAAAGTTTAATATGTCGTTCCATGCCATAAAAGCTACAACTGGACGAATCCTGTGATATCCCACAGTTAAAATAGAATTAAGAAAATTGTTAAACGTTTAAATTGTCTAACGCCCTCAAAATAAATGGTATATAATATAAACTGGCAACAAAATGTTTCAAAGTTTAATATGTCGTTCCATGCCATAAAAGCTACAAGTGGACGAATCCTGTGATATCCCACAGTTAAAATAGAATTAAGAAAATTGTTACACGTTTAAATTTTCTAACGCCCTCAAAATAAATGGTATATAATATAAACTGGCAACAAAGTGTTTCAAAGTTTAATATGTATTTCCCTGCCATAGAAGCTAGAACTGGACGGATCCTGTGATATCCTACAGTTAAAATAGAATTAAGAAAATTGTTAAACGTTTAAATTGTCTAACGCCCTCAAAATCAATGGTATATAATATAAATTGGCAACAAAATTTTTAAAAGTTTAATATGTTGTCCCTGCCATAAAAGCTGGAATAGACTCCAAAAATTACAAAACAGAAATAATTTATATAAACCGGATATAACGAACGGGACTGATCCTGTGATATCCCATAGTTAAAATAGAATTATGAAATATTTTAAACGTTTAAATTGTCTGTCGCCCTCAAAATAAATGGTATATAATATAAACTGGCAACAAAATGTTTCAAAGTTTAATATGACGTTCCATGCCATAAAAGCTAGAACTGGACGAATCCTGTGATATCCCACAGTTAGAATAGAATTAAGAAAATTGTTAAACGTTTAAATTGTCTAACGCCCTCAAAATAAATATCATATAATATAAACTGGCAACAAAATGTTTCAAAGTTTAATATGTATTTCCCTGCCATAAAAGCTAGAACTGGACGGATCCTGTGATATCCCACAGTTAAAATAGAATTAAGAAAATTGTTAAACGTTTAAATTGTCTAACGCCCTCAAAATAAATGGCATATAATATAAACTGGCAACAAAATGTTTCAAAGTTTAATATGAATTTCCCTGACATAAAAGCTAGAACTGGACGGATCCTGTGATATCCTACAGTTAAAATATAATTAAGAAAATTGTTAAACGTTTAAATTGTCTAACGCCCTCAAAATAAATGGTATATAATATAAACTGGCAACAAAATGTTTCAAAGTTTAAAAGTTGTTCCATGCCATAAAAGCTAGAACTGGACGAATCCTGTGATATCCCACAGTTAAAATAGAATTAAGAAAATTGTTAAACGTTTAAATTGTCTAACGCCCTCAAAATAAATGGTATATAATATAAAGTGGCAACAAAATGTTTCAAAGTTTAATATGTCGTTCCATGCCATAAAAGCTACAAGTGGACGAATCCTGTGATATCCCACAGTTAAAATAGAATTAAGAAAATTGTTACACGTTTAAATTGTCTAACGCCCTCAAAATAAATGGTATATAATATAAACTGGCAACAAAGTGTTTCAAAGTTTAATATGTATTTCCCTGCCATAAAAGCTGAAACTGGACGGATCCTGTGATATCCTACAGTTAAAATAGAATTAAGAAGATTGTTAAACGTTTAAATTGTCTAACGCCCTCAAAATCAATGGTATATAATATAAATTGGCAACAAAATTTTTAAAAGTTTAATATGTTGTCCCTGCCATAAAAGCTGGAATAGACTCCAAAAATTACAAAACAGAAATAATTTATATAAACCGGCTATAACGAACGGGACTGATCCTGTGATATCCCATAGTTAAAATAGAATTATGAAACATTTTAAACGTTTAAATTGTCTGTTGCCCTCAAAATAAATGGTATATAATATAAACTGGCAACAAAATGTTTCAAAGTTTAATATGACGTTCCATGCCATAAAAGCTAGAACTGGACGAATCCTGTGATATCCCACAGTTAGAATAGAATTAAGAAAATTGTTAAACGTTTAAATTGTCTAACGCCCTCAAAATAAATGGCATATAATATAAACTGGCAACAAAATGTTTCAAAGATTAATATGAATTTCCCTGACATAAAAACTAGAACTGGACGGATCCTGTGATATCCTACAGTTAAAATAGAATTAAGAAAATTGTTAAACGTTTAAATTGTCTACCGCCCTCAAAATAAATGGTATATAATATAAACTGGCAACAAAATGTTTCAAAGTTTAATATGTCGTTCCATGCCATAAAAGCTAGAACTGGACGAATCCTGTGATATCCCACAGTTAAAATAGAATTAAGAAACATTTTAAACGTTTAAATTGTCTGTCGCCCTCAAAATAAATGGTATATAATATAAACTGGCAACAAAATGTTTCAAAGTTTAATATGACGTTCCATGCCATAAAAGCTAGTACTGGACGAATCCTGTGATATCCCACAGTTAAAATAGAATTAAGAAAATTGTTAAACGTTTAAATTGTCTAACGCCCTCAAAATAAATGGTATATAATATAAACTGGCAACAAAATGTTTCAAAGTTTAATATGTATTTCCCTGCCATAAAAGCTGGAAATGGACGGATCCTGTGATATCCTACAGTTAAAATAGAATTAAGAAAATTGTTAAACGTTTAAATTGTCTAACGCCCTCAAAATAAATGGTATATAATATAAACTGGCAACAAAATGTTTCAAAGTTTAATATGTATTTCCCTGCCATAAAAGCTGGAAATGGACGGATCCTGTGATATCCCACAGTTAAAATAGAATTAAGAGACATTTTAAACGTTTAAATTGTCTGTCGCCCTCAAAATAAATGGTATATAATATAAACTGTCAACAAAATGTTTCAAAGTTTAATATGTCGTTCCATGCCATAAAAGCTAGAACTGGACGGATCCTGTGATATCCTACAGTTAAAATAGAATTAAGAAAATTGTTAAACGTTTAAATTGTCTAACGCCCTCAAAATCAATGGTATATAATATAAATTGGCAACAAAATTTTTAAAAGTTTAATATGTTGTCCCTGCCATAAAAGCTGGAATAGACTCCAAAAATTACAAAACAGATGTAATTTATATAAACCGGCTATAATGAACGGGACTGATCCTGTGGAATCCCACAGTTAAAATAGAATTAAGAAACATTTTGAACGTTTAAATTGTCTGTCGCCCTCAAAATAAATGGTAGGCCTATATAATATAAACTGGCAACAAAATGTTTCAAAGTTTAATATGTCGGTCCATGCCATAAAAGCTAGAACTGGACGGATCCTGTGATATCCTACAGTTAAAATAGAATTAAGAAAATTTTTAAACGTTTAAATTGTCTAACGCCCTCAAAATCAGTGGTATATAATATAAATTGGCAACAAAATTTTTAAAAGTTTAATATGTTGTCCCTCCGTGCGGCCATGAACCTACGGGTTCGATAGTGCCAGTGAGTAAGTAAGTAAGTATATGTTGTCCCTGCCATAAAAGCTGGAATAAACTCCATAAATTACAAAACAGAAATTATTTATATAAACCGGCTATAATGAACGGGACTGTTCCTGTGAAATCCCACAGTTAAAATAGAATTAAGAAACATTTTAAACGTTTAAATTGTCTAACGCCCTCAAAATCAATGGTATATAATATAATTTGGCAACAAAATTTTTAAAAGTTTAATATGTTGTCTCTGCCATAAAAGCTGGAATAGACTCCAAAAATTACAAAACAGAAATAATTTATATAAACCGGCTATAATGAACGGGACTAATCCTGTGAAATCCCACAGTTAAAATGGAATTAAGAAAATTGTTCAAAGTGTAATTTGTCGGCGTGCCGCAATATATGGTATCTAATATAAACTGGCTACAAAATGTTTCAAAGTTTAATTTGTCGGCCACCTCACGTAAAATGGTATATAATATAAACTGGCTACATAATTTTTCCTTCATTTCAGGCCTTATCATGGCTACGCCTAAATGACAGAAGAACTTTACATACACATGCCTTACTATTCCAAATTCTGCAGACATATTTACCAACTTATTTAACAACACGTTTTCAAAATGTATCGGCTCATCACAATTTAGGAACAAGATCACAAGACTCTTCTTTACTTTTGATACCACAACACAGGACGTGTCTATACTCTGAATCTTACACAATATCTATGGCTAGAGCATGGAACTCACTTCCTAGTCATGTCAGGGACTGTCAATCGCTATCATTATTTAAATCCAAATTAACTGATATCTTAAGTTCGACACAATGAAAACATTAACTGCATAACTATATAGAGCATTCCATTAATAATCATCTAGGAATCTAGTTACTTTATTTTATATAATTTTAATTTTATTGTATTCTATGTTTTTTTTAGTATTAGCTAGTATTAGATTACATCATTATTGTATTTTGTTTAGTCTGTATTTTAATAATATCTTAAAATTGTAATATGAACTTAATTTTTGTATAATTTTACTATTCGCTGGTTGAGTGGAAGAGAAGGCCTTATGGCCTTAACTCTGCCAGCTAAAATAAATTATTATTATTATTATTATTATTATTATTAATTTTTCAAACTTTAATTTGTTGTTCCCTGCCATAAAAGCTACAACTGGACTGGTCCTGTGAAATGCCACAGTGAAAATGGAATTAAGAAATTTGTTATAAGTTTAATTTGTCGGCCACCCTCAAAAAGAAGTGCAGGCCGACTCCAAAAATTAATCGGCATATAAAGTAAGGCAATAACAAGTCCGAGAAACATGACTGGAATCTTAAGATATATTTATTAAATTTTTACGGGATTCCAATAGAAGTTAAATTCGTTGAAGAAAGTTAGTGTGAAATTCTGTGGCCGAAAATCAAAGAGTGTGAATATTTTATCTATACCAGTTATTAGAAAAATTCAATAAGCAGATAATTCAAAAAAATTAACTACGTTTTCTTATTCATTATTCACCTATAACTCTCATAGTAAATATTGACGAACGCTCTGCCATCTATGTCGGAGAGTTTCAATAAACACAAATTCGAGCAGAAATTTATACGTTTTAAAATTGATTGATTTCTCAGCGGTCCGGAACATTTAAATAATTAGCATGGGAAATAGCGATAATGCTTTTTTCCCCCTAACGTGTTGCAGTAACATCATTTATTTCATACTAAGATGAGTTTAATATGTTTACGTTATTAAATTGTGTGAGGAAACAATCACGAACTCTTTGCCATATGACATAGGAATTAAAATGTAGTGTGTGGCGTCTCATTTTAACATACGAAGCAATGATAATTCTTAACTACCTTTTATTATATACCATTCCGAACTTCTTGACCGGTTGTGTTATGTTTGAACCCAATTTTCGAATTTCTTAATATAATATTTTATATTACTGTCGGTCAATATTTACTGATTTTCAGGAGTATTGTATTATTATGTGTACTTTTAAACATTCAATTTCCGATAAATAATTAACTTAATATTGTAATTGTGTCGGCTGCGGTGTGCTAATTGTTATGTTCCTTGTCTCTAATTCCGAGGGATGCAGGATCAGACCCGGCGGGTCGATGGCTATTTAGGATGCAAAGTTCAAGACACACTCCTTCGGAAGGGACTTTAAGCCGTGGGTCCCTACGTCGAAGATTTTAAGGCTCTTAAAAGAACCGCAATCTGAATCTTAGAGGCATCTGTGCAAAATTTGGCGCCCGTTCCCACCCAAGTAATATAGTTACCCACTTGGTGCCTCATTGTGGCGATGTGCCGAACCCACTTCGCTCGCTGACATCATCTTTTTATATTTTTTTTTTTGAGAATTTTCCTCATCATTGAGGGGTTTCTCCAACCAATCTTAGTAATTAACATGAATAATATATATATATATATATATATATACATAAATGACTACGGACTTATAGACTGTCTGTTTACAACAAACATTCACAGATTTCCCTTAATTAAATTTCTCCATCGTTCTCTCTCCTTTGTGTCTTCATCTGTTACACCAAATTTCCTCATTGAATTTTGAATGTTATTCTTCCAGGTTGTTTTTGGTCTTCTTTTTCTGCTCTTTCTTTAAATTTCTTACGTATAGACAGCCTTTGGTAGTCTTCCATCCTGCATTCTACTTACGTGTCCATAACATTTTAGCCTTCTGTGTTCAATCTCATCCATTATATTCTTTCTGCAATCATCAATTTTATAATTTCTCTATTTCCAATTTTTTTCCACTGGAGATTTTCTGGCAGCTCTTCTCTAAAAATTCATTTCAACTGAAGTTATTCTGATGACATGTTGTTGTGTTAATCTCCAAACCTCCGATCCATATAACATTATACTTTCTAGTATGGACTTGTAAATTAGTTGTTCTGTTCTGTTACAGATGTTTTTACTCGACAGTATAGAGCTTAACATTCCTACGGGTTTTCTTCCATCACTAATCCTTTTTTTGCTATTTATTTACTTGATGTTCCATCTTTCTCTATAATTGATCTCAAATAACAGAATCTATCGCTCTTCTTTATCATTACCCCATCAATATACAATTCAACTGGGTCATCTGTTAAATACTCTGTTTTATTGATTTTCCATCCCCATTTCTGATATGTTGTTGACAACTGATTACACGTATAATTTGCATTTTCTCCATCCTGAGTTACAATTATCGGATCGACGGCAAAAAGTAAGTGATGTAGATATCATCTTTCTGTTAATTCTAGTCCCATTTCTGCACACATACGTGATCATTCTACTAAACAAATGTCTATATATAAATTATTTTAAACAGTGTTGATGACATCGGACATCCTTGTACCAATCCTTTACTGGTTCGTTGACATCTATAGGTAAATTAGATTAGTTAAAACAACTCCCCTCACGGGGAGGTTCGGGGTATATAGTATAATATTGTAATAGCCTCATTATACAAAAAATGTGCTGATCATAAAACATTTTATTTCAATAAAATTTTACATTTTATTACATTAGTTTCCTGAATTATTTTATAGCGTCTTTATTTACACTTTTACTTATAACATATTTATTTGTTTACATATTTATATATTTACGTATTTGGCCAGCAACCAATCGAAGGGACTATTATTATGCTTTCAAGTCTTATACGAGAATTTCCCGGAAGGTTTTGCCGTCCTATGAAACACTGGAGGGAAAATTTTCTATAGGATCGTAACAGGCCTTGGCCTAATACTTGGAAGGAAGAAGAAGAAGACGTATTTATATACAATTTTATTTATATACTTTTGTAAGTATTAATCATCACAGATACGTAATTATGTGTTTCTTTTTAACATTTATTTATCGTTTGCAATGGGAGTAAAGGCGGTCATCAGGCAGGGCTGACAACCCGGCTCAAATCCAGTGACAATTGCACAGAAAAATGGGAGCCTTAACCTCCTACCTCCCAGAGGATCTCCAAAGGTCTATAGTGGGATCACTTTTATTAGATGGATAGATCATGGGTTGATTTGACATCTTGTCGTTCCCTGCCATAAAAGCTAGAATAGACTGCAAAAATTACAAAACAGAAATAATATAAAAGCAGCCTATAATGAATAGGACGGTCGTGTGATATTCCACAGTTAAAATGGAATTAAGACAATTGTTCAACGTTTAATTTGTCTGGCCCCGGGAAATAAGTGGTATATAATATAAACTGGTTACAACCTTTTTCTAAGTTTAATTTGTCATTCCCTACCATAAAAGCACAGTGAAACACATATGTAAAAAGACTTTCTCCATCTTACATTATCTTAGACGTTTAAAGAATTTTCTCCCAGTTTCGTTAAAACAAATCCTTGTGCAGAATCTTGTGTTACCACACTTCGATTATTGTGACATTATATATAATGATCTAAACTATGACTTGTCGCAGAGACTGCAGCGTGTTCATAATGCTTGCGTTCGATTCATTTTCAATATCCGCCGTTATGACCATATTTCCGAACACTTTAATAACCTCTCTTGGCTCCGTCTTACTGACAGACGTAAATTGCACTCTCTTTCACTACTTTTCAAGCTTCTGAATTCCTACATCCCTACTTACCTGGCGTCTAGATTTGAGAAGTTATCCTCTTACCACAATATTGACACTAGATCACAAGATAGCAGTCTGCTAACAATTCCTCTTCATAGCACTTCCTCCTATTCTACTTCCTTCACAGTAGCCTCTGCCCGCTCCTGGAATCTCCTTCCCCAAGATATCAGGGGTTGCCACAACAATTGGTACCTTTCCGTCACGCTTATTACCGTTCCCTGTTGTCTTATAATTAATTTTTCGCTATTTATTTACTTTTCTACTCTGTCATTAATCTTTTTCCTCGTTTTTTTATAATATCTTGTACATATTATATATGTAATTTGTTAAATTTTAGAGTAAATCACAATACATTATAAATATTAATTGTATTGTATTCATAACTTGTAATCGTTTATATATATATATATATAGATAATATAATATATTGTAACATTTTAGATTTAAGACTTTTTTGTTTGTATTTTTTTTTAAACCTGGTTGAGTGGTAGACAAGGCCTTAAGGCCTTAACTCTGCCAGGTAAAATAAAGCTATTATTATTATTATTATTATTATTATTATTATTATTATTATTATTATTATTATTAAAAGCTGGAATAGACTGCAAAAATTGCAAAACAGAAATAACATAAAAACCGGCTATAATGAATAGGACAGTCCTGTGATATTCCTCAGTTAAAATGGAATTAAAAACATTTGTTAAAAGTTTAATTTGTCGGCCGACGTGAAAAATAAGAGGAAGCCAACTATAGGCCTAATAATTAATCGGTATATAAAATAAAAGCAACAATGAGCCTGCCATAAAAGCTAGAAATGGACGGATCCTGTGATATCCCACAGTTAAAATAGAATTAAAACATTTGTTAAAAGTTTAATTTGTCGGCCGCCGTGAAAAATAAGAGGAAGCCAACTATAGGCCTAATAATTAATCGGTATATAAAATAAAAGCAACAATGAGCCTGCCATAAAAGCAGTAGAATGGAAGGATCCTGTGATATCCCACAGTTAAAAGAGAATTAAGAAATTTTTAAAAGTTTAATTTGTCGGCCGCCGTGAAAATAAGAGGAAGCCAACTATAGGCCTAATAATTAATCGGTATATAAAATAAAAGCAACAATGAGCCTGCCATAAAAGCTAGAAATGGACGGATCCTGTGATATACCACAGTTAAAAGAGAATTAAGAAATTTGTTAAAAGTTTAATTTGTCGGCCGCCGTGAAAAATAAGAGGAAGCCAACTATAGGCCTAATAATTAATCGGTATATAAAATAAAAGCAACAATGAGCCTGCCATAAAAGCTAGAAATGGACGGATCCTGTGATATCCCACAGTTAAGAGAGAATTAAGAAATTTGTTAAAAGTTTAATTTGTCGGCCGCCGTGAAAAATAAGAGGAAGCCAACTATAGGCCTAATAATTAATCGGTATATAAAATAAAAGCAACAACGAGCCTGCCATAAAAGCTAGAAATGGACGGATCCTGTGATATCCCACAGTTAAAATAGAATTAAAACATTTGTTAAAAGTTTAATTTGTCGGCCGCCGTGAAAAATAAGAGGAAGCCAACTATAATAATAATCGGTATATGAAATAAAAGCAACAATGAGCCTGCCATAAAAGCTAGAAATGGACGGATCCTGTGATATCCCACAGTTAAAAGAGAATTAAGAAATTTGTTAAAAGTTTAATTTGTCGGCAGCCGTGAAAAATAAGAGGAAGCCAACTATAGGCCTAATAATTAATCGGTATATAAAATAAAAGCAACAATGAGCCTGCCATAAAAGCTAGAAATGGAAGGATCCTGTGATATCCCACAGTTAAAAGAGAATTAAGAAATTTGTTAAAAGTTTAATTTGTCGGCCGCCGTGAAAAATAAGAGGAAGCCAACTATAGGCCTAATAAGTAATCGGTATATAAAATAAAAGCAACAATGAGCCTGCCATAAAAGCTAGAAATGGACGGATCCTGTGATATCCCACAGTTAAAAGAGAATTAATAAATTTGTTAAAAGTTTAATTTGTCGGCCGCCGTGAAAAATAAGAGGAAGCCAACTATAGGCCTAATAATTAATCGGTATATAAAATAAAAGCAATAATGAGCCTGCCATAAAAGCTAGAAATGGACGGATCCTGTGATATCCCACAGTTAAAAGAGAATTAATAAATTTGTTAAAAGTTTAATTTGTCGGCCGACGTGAAAAATAAGAGGAAGCCAACTATAGGCCTAATAATTAATCGGTATATAAAATAAAAGCAACAATGAGCCTGCCATAAAAGCTAGAAATGGACGGATCCTGTGATATCCCACAGTTAAAAGAGAATTAAGAAATTTGTTAAAAGTTTAATTTGTCGGCCGCCGTGAAAAATAAGAGGAAGCCAACTATAGGCCTAATAAGTAATCGGTATATAAAATAAAAGCAACAATGAGCCTGCCATAAAAGCTAGAAATGGACGGATCCTGTGATATCCAAGAGTTAAAATAGAATTAAAACATTTGTTAAAAGTTTAATTTGTCGGCCGCCGTGAAAAATAAGAGTAATCCAACTATAATAATAAATCGGTATAATAAAATAAAAGCAACAAGGAGCCTGGCCATAAAAGCTAGAAAATGGACGTATCCTGTGATATCCCCCAGTTTAAAAGAGAATTAAGAAATTTGTTAAAGGTTTAATTTGTCGGCCGGGCCGTGAAAAATAAGAGGAGAGCCAACTATAGGCCTAATAATTAATCGGTATATAAAATAAAAGCAACAATTAGCCTGCCATAAAAGCTAGAAAATGGACGGATCCTGTGATATCCCACAGTTTAAAGAGAATTAAGAAATTTGTTAAAAGTTTAATTTGTCGGCCGCCGTGAAAAAAAAGAGGAATCCAACTATAGGCCTAATAATTAAAATCGGTATATAAAATAAAAGCAACAATGAGCCTGCCATAAAAGCTAGAAATTGACGGATCCTGTGATATCCCACAGTTAAAAGAGAATTAAGAAATTTGTTAAAAGTTTAATTTGTCGGCCGCCGTGAAAAATAAGAGGAAGCCAACTATAATAATAATCGGTATATAAAATAAAAGCAACAATGAGCCTGCCATAAAAGCTAGAAATGGACGGATCCTGTGATATCCCACAGTTAAAAGAGAATTAAGAAATGTTTGTTAAAAGTTTAATTTGTCGGCCGCCGTGTGTGAATAAGAGGAAGAAGCCAACTATAATAATAATCGGTATATAAAATAAAAGCAACAATGAGCCTGCCATAAAAGCTAGAAATGGACGGATCCTGTGATATCCCACAGTTAAAAGAGAATTAAGAAATTTGTTAAAAGTTTAATTTGTCGGCCGCCGTGAAAAATAAGAGGAAGCCAACTATAATAATAATCGGTATATAAAATAAAAGCAACAATGAGCCTGCCATAAAAGCTAGAAATGGACGGATCCTGTGATATCCCACAGTTAAAAGAGAATTAAGAAATTTGTTATTATTAAGTTTAATTTGTCGGCCGCCGTGAGAAAAATAAGAGGAAGCCAACTATAATAATAATCGGTATATAAAATAAAAGCAACAATGAGCCTGCCATAAAAGCTAGAAATGGACGGATCCTGTGATATCCCACAGTTAAAAGAGAATTAAGAAATTTGTTAAAAGTTTAATTTTGTCGGCCCGCCGTGAAAAATAAGAGGAAGCCAACTATAGGCCTAATTAATTAATCGGTATATAAAATAAAAGCAACAATGCGCCTGCCATAAAAGCTAGAAATTGACGGATCCTGTGATATCCCACAGTTAAAAGAGAATTAAGAAATTTGTTAAAAGTTTAATTTGTCGGCCGCCGTGAAAAATAAGAGGAAGCCAACTATAGGCCTAATAATTAATCGGTATATAAAATAAAAGCAACAATGAGCCTGCCATAAAAGCTAGAAATGGACGGATCCTGTGATATCCCACAGTTAAAAGAGAATTAAGAAATTTGTTAAAAGTTTAATTTGTCGGCCGACGTGAAAAATAAGAGGAAGCCAACTATAATAATTAATCGGTATATAAAATAAAAGCAACAATGAGCCTGCCATAAAAGCTAGAAGATGGGACGGATCCTGTGATATCCCACAGTTAAAAGAGAATTAAGAAATTTTGTTTAAAAGTTTAATTTGTCGGCCGCCGTGAAAAATAAGAGGAAGCAAACTATAGGTATAATAATTAATCGGTATATAAAATAAAAGCAACAATGAGCCTGCCATAAAAGCTGAAAATGGACGGATCCTGTGATATCCCACAGTTAAAAGAGAAATTAAGAAATTTGTTAAAAGTTTAATTTGTCGGCCGCCGTGAAAAATAAGAGGAGGAAGCCAACTATAGGCCTAATAATTAATCGGTATATAAAATAAAAGCAACAATGAGCCTGCCATAAAAGCTAGAAAATGGACGAGATCCTGTGATATCCCACAGTTAAAAGAGAATTAAGAAATTTTTTAAAAGTTTAATTTGTCGGCCGCCGTGAAAAAAATAAGAGGAAGGAAGCCAACTATAGGCCTAATAATTAATCGGTATATAAAATAAAAGCAACAATGAGCCTGCCATAAAAGCTAGAAATGGACGGATCCTGTGATATCCCACAGTTAAAAGAGAATTAAGAAATTTGTTAAAAGTTTAATTTGTCGGCCGCCGTGAAAAATAAGAGGAAGCCAACTATAGGCCTAATAATTAATCGGTATATAAAATAAAAGCAACAATGAGCCTGCCATAAAAGCTAGAAATGGACGGATCCTGTGATATCCCACAGTTTAAAAGAGAATTAAGAAATTGTGTTAAAAGTTTAATTTGTCGGGCCGCCGTGAAAAATAAGAGGAAGCCAACTATAGGCCTAATAATTAATCGGTATATAAAATAAAAGCAACAATGAGCCTGCCATAAAAGCTAGAAATGGCACGGATCCTGTGATATCCCACAGTTTTAAAATAGAATTAAAACATTTGTTAAAAGTTTAATTTGTCGGCCCGCCGTGAAAAATAAGAGGAAGAAGCCAACTATAGGCCTAATAATTAATCGGTATATAAAATAAAAGCAACAATGAGCCTGCCATAAAAGCTAGAAAATGGACGGATCCTGTGATATCCCACAGTTAAAAGAGAATTAAGAAATTTGTTAAAAGTTTAATTTGTCGGCCGCCGTGAAAAATAAGAGGAGACCAACTATAGGCCTAATAATTAATCGGTACATAAAATAAAAGCAACAATGAGCCTGCCATAAAAGCTAGAAATGGACGGATCCTGTGATATCCCACATTTTAAAAGAGAAATTAAGAAATTTGTTAAAAGTTTAATTTGTCGGCCGATGTGAAAAATAAGAGGAAGCCAACTATAGGCCTAATAATTAATCGGTATATAAAATAAAAGCAACAATGAGCCTGCCATAAAAGCTAGAAATGGACGGATCCTGTGATATCCCACAGTTAAAATAGAATTAAAACATTTGTTAAAAGTTTAATTTGTCGGCCGCCGTGAAAAAATAAGAGGAAGCCAACTATAATAATAATCGGTTATATAAATGAAAGCAAGAATGAGCCTGCCATAAAAGCTAGAAATGGACGGATCCTGTGATATCCCACAGTTAAAAGAGAATTAAGAAATTTGTTAAAAGTTTAATTTGTCGGCCGCCGGTGAAAAATAAGAGGAAGCCAACTATAAGTAATAATCGGTATATAAAATAAAAGCAACAATGAGCCTGCCATAAAAGCTAGAAAGAATGGACGGATCCTGTGATATCCCACAGTTAAAAGAAGAATTAATAAATTTGTTAAAAGTTTAATTTGTCGGCCGCCGTGAAAAAAATAAGAGGGAAGCCAAACTATAGGCCGTAATAATTAATCGGTATATAAAATAAAAGCAACAATGAGCCTGCCATAAAAGCTTAGAAATGGACGGATCCTGTGATATCCCACAGTTAAAAGAGAATTAATAAATTTGTTAAAAGTTTAATTTGTCGGCCGCCGTGAAAAATAAGAGGAAGGCCAACTATAGGCCTAATAATTAATCGGTATATAAAATAAAAGCAACAATGAGCCTGGCCATAAATAAAAGCTAGAAATGGAGACGGATCCTGTGATATCCCACCAGTTAAAAGAGAATTAAGAAATTTGTTAAAAGTTTAATTTGTCGGCCGACGTGAAAAATAAGAGGAAGCCAACTATAGGCCTAATAATTAATCGGTATATAAAATAAAAGCAACAATGAGCCTGCCATAAAAGCTAGAAATGGAACGGATCCTGTGATATATCCCACAGTTTTAAAAGATAGAATTAAAACATTTGTTTAAAAGTTTAATTTGTCGGCCGCCGTGAAAAATAAGAGGAAGCCAACTATAATAATAATCGGTACTATAAAATAAAAGCAACAATGAGCCTGTCCAAGTAAAAGTAGAAAATGGAAGAATAGTAGAAATGGACGGATCCTGTGATATCCCACAGTTAAAAGAGAATTAAGAAATTTGTTTAAAAGTTTAATTTGTCGTGCCGACGTGAAAAATAAAGAGGAAGGCCAACTATCGGCCTAATAATAATCGGTATATAAAAATAAAAAGCAACAATGAGCCTGCCAATAAAAAGCTAGAAATGGACGGATCCTGTGATATCCCACAGTTTAAAAGAGAATTCAAGAAATTTGTTATGAAAAGTTTAATTTGTCGGCCGACGTGGAAAAAATAAGAGGAAGCCAACTTATAGGCCTACATAACTTAATCGGTATATAAAATAAAAAAAGCAACAATGAGCCTGCCATAAAAGCTAGAAATGGACGGATCCTGTGATATCCCACAGTGTAAAAAATAGAATTAAAACATTTGTTAAAAGTTTAATTTGTCGGCCGCCGTCCTGAAAAAAATCAGAGAGGAAGCCAACTATAGGCCTAATAATTAATCGGTATATAAAATAAAAGCAACAATGAGCCTGCCATAAAAGCTAGAAATGGACGGATCCTGTGATATCCCACAGGTTTAAAAGAGAATTAAGAAATTTGTTAAAAGTTTAATTTGTCGGCCCCGCCGTGAAAAATAAGAGGAGGAAGCCAAACTATAGGGCCTAATAATTAATCGGTATATAAAATAAAAGCAACCAATGAGCCTGCCATAAAAAGCTAGAAATGGACGGATCCTGTGATATCCCAACAGTTAAAATAGAAGATAAAACATTTGTTTAAAAGTTTAATTTGTCGGCCGCCCGTGAAAAATAAGAGGAAGCCAAACTATAGGCCTAATATTAACGGG
>JASPKZ010010513.1:0-22631 GCA_030220185.1 Diploptera punctata
AGAAAATTATTACGCTCAGACCGGGACTTGAACCCGGGACCCTTGGTTCAGAGACCAGTGCTTTAACCAAATGAGCTACCTGGCAAGTACCGATCTAAACGCAAATCTCTCTCTATATACATTGTAATTCCCATCCACCAAATGCTGTGAAGCCATGCTTCTATCTTGCAAATGGCGCTCCTTTATTAAGAAGACATATTGGGAATTATACATTACAGCCAGTACGGCTTTTTCCAAGTTTTTATTATTGATTTCGTACATCTCAATGATGGATAAATCATATTTGAAGAGAAAAATTATACGCTCAGACGGGACTTGAACCCGGGACCCTTGGTTCTCTAGACCAAGTGCTCTACCAACTGAGCTACCCTGAGCAAGTCAACCGATCTAAACGCAAATCTCTCTCTATATACATTGTAATTCCCATCCACCAAATGCTGTGAAGCCATGCTTCTATATTGCAAAGGCGGCTCCTTATTAAAGAAGACATATTTGGGAATTATACATTACAGCCAGTACGCTTTTTCCAAGTTTTTATTATTGATTTCGTACATCTCAATGATGGATAAATCATATTGAAGAGAAAAATTATACGCTAAGACCGGGACTTGAACCCGGACCCTTGGTTCTCTAGGACCAAGTGCTCTACCAACTGAGCTACCTGAGCAAGTACCGATCTAAACGCAAATCTCTCTCTATATACATTGTAATCCCATCCACCAAATGCTGTGAAGCCATGCTTCTATCTTGCAAATGGCGGCTCCTTTATTAAGAAGACATATTTGGGAATTATACATTACAGCCAGTACGGCTTTTTCCAAGTTTTTATTATTGATTTCGTACATCTCAATGATGGATAAATTATATTTGAAGAGAAAAATTATACGCTCAGACCGGGACTTGAACCCGGGACCCTTGGTTCTCTAGACCAAGTGCTCTACCAACTGAGCTACCTGAGCAAGTACCGATCTAAACGCAAATTCTCTCTCTATATACATTGTAAATTCCCATCCACCAAATGCTGTGAAGCCATGCTTCTATCTTGCAAATGGCGGCTCCTTTATTAAGAAGACATATTTGGGAATTATACATTACAGCCAGTACGGCTTTTTCCAAGTTTTTATTATTGATTTCGTACATCTCAATGATGGATAAATCATATTTGAAGAGAAAAATTATACGCTCAGACCGGGACTTGAAAAACCCGGGACCCCTTGGTTCTCTAGACCAAGTGCTCTACCAACTGAGCTACCTGAGCAAGTACCGATCTAAACGCAAATTCTCTCTATATACATTGTAATTCCCATCCACCAAATGCTGTGAAGCCATGCTTCTATCTTGCAAATGGCGGCTCCTTTATTAAGAGACATATTTGGGAATTATACATTACAGCCAGTACGGCTTTTTCCAAGTTTTTATTATTGATTTCGTACATCTCAATGATGGATAAATCATATTTGAAGAGAAAAATTATACGCTCAGACCGGGACTTGAACCCGGGACCCTTGGTTCTCTAGACCAGGTAGCTCTACCAACTGAGCTACCTGAGCAAGTACCGATCTAAACGCAAATCTCTCTCTATATACATTGTAATTCCCATCCACCAATGCTGTGAAGCCATGCTTCTATCTTGCAAATGGCGGCTCCTTTATTAAGAAGACATATTTGGGAATTATACATTACAGCCAGTACGGCTTTTTCCAAGTTTTTATTATTGATTTCGTACATCTCAATGATGGATAAATCATATTTGAAGAGAAAAATTATACGCTCAGACCGGGACTTGAACCCGGGACCCTTGGTTCTCTAGACCAAGTGCTCTACCAACTGAGCTACCTGAGCAAGTACCGATCTAAACGCAAATCTCTCTCTATATACATTGTAATTCCCATCCACCAAATGCTGTGAAGCCATGCTTCTATCTTGCAAATGGCGGCTCCTTTATTAAGAAGACATATTTGGGAATTATACATTACAGCCAGTACGGCTTTTTCCAAGTTTTTAATAAATAATAAAAACTTGGAAAAAGCCGTACTGGCTGTAATGTATAATTCCCAAATATGTCTTCTTAATAAAGGAGCCGCCATTTGCAAGATAGAAGCATGGCTTCACAGCATTTGGTGGATGGGAATTACAATGTATATAGAGAGAGATTTGCGTTTAGATCGGTACTTGCTCAGGTAGCTCAGTTGGTAGAGCACTTGGTCTAGAGAACCAAGGGTCCCGGGTTCAAGTCCCGGTCTGAGCGTATAATTTTTCTCTTCAAATATGATTTATCCATCATTGAGATGTACGAAATCAATAATAAAAACTGGAAAAAGCCGTACTGGCTGTAATGTATAATTCCCAAATATGTCTTCTTAATAAAGGAGCCGCCATTTGCAAGATAGAAGCATGGCTTCACAGCATTTGGTGGATGGGAATTACAATGTATATAGAGAGAGATTTGCGTTTAGATCGGTACTTGCTCAGGTAGCTCAGTTGGTAGAGCACTTGGTCTAGAGAACCAAGGGTCCCGGGTTCAAGTCCCGGTCTGAGCGTATAATTTTTCTCTTCAAATATGATTTATCCATCATTGAGATGTACGAAATCAATAATAAAAACTTGGAAAAAGCCGTACTGGCTGTAATGTATAATTCCCAAATATGTCTTCTTAATAAAGGAGCCGCCATTTGCAAGATAGAAGCATGGCTTCACAGCATTTGGTGGATGGGAATTACAATGTATATAGAGAGAGATTTGCGTTTAGATCGGTACTGCTCAGGTAGCTCAGTTGGTAGAGCACTTGGTCTAGAGAACCAAGGGTCCCGGGTTCAAGTCCCGGTCTGAGCGTATAATTTTCTCTTCAAATATGATTTATCCATCATTGAGATGTACGAAATCAATAATAAAACTTGGAAAAAGCCGTACTGGCTGTAATGTATAATTCCCAAATATGTCTTCTTAATAAAGGAGCCGCCATTTGCAAGATAGAAGCATGGCTTACAGCATTTGGTGGATGGGAATTACAATGTATATAGAGAGAGATTTGCGTTTAGATCGGTACTTGCTCAGTAGCTCATTTGGTAGAGCACTTGGTCTAGAGAACCAAGGGTCCCGGGTTCAAGTCCCGGTCTGAGCGTATAATTTTTCTCTTCAAATATGATTTATCCATCATTGAGATGTACGAAATCAATAATAAAAACTTGGAAAAAGCCGTTACTGGCTGTAATGTATAATTCCCAAATATGTCTTCTTAATAAAGGAGCCGCCATTTGCAAGATAGAAGCATGGCTTCACAGCATTTGGTGGATGGGAAGTACAATGTATATAGAGAGAGATTTGCGTTTAGATCGGTACTTGCTCAGGTAGCTCAGTTGGTAGAGCACTTGGTCTAGAGAACCAAGGGTCCGGGTTCAATCCCCGGTCTGAGCGTATAATTTTTCTCTTCAAATATGATTTATCCATCATTGAGATGTACGAAATCAATAATAAAAACTTGGAAAAAGCCGTACTGGCTGTAATGTATATTCCCAAATATGTCTTCTTAATAAAGGAGCCGCCATTTGCAAGATAGAAGCATGGCTTCACAGCATTTGGTGGATGGGAATTACAATGTATATAGAGAGAGATTTGCGTTTAGATCGGTACTTGCTCAGGTAGCTCAGTTGGTAGAGCACTTGGTCTAGAGAACCAAGTCCCGGGTTCAAGTCCCGGTCTGAGCGTATAATTTTCTCTTCAAATATGATTTATCCATCATTGAGATGTACGAAATCAATAATAAAAACTTGGAAAAAGCCGTACTGGCTGTAATGTATAATTCCCAAATATGTCTTCCTAATAAAGGGAGCCGCCATTTGCAAGATAGAAGCATGGCTTCACAGCATTTGGTGGATGGGAATTACAATGTATATAGAGAGAGATTTGCGTTTAGATCGGTACTTGCTCAGGTAGCTCAGTTGGTAGAGCACTTGGTCTAGAGAACCAAGGGTCCCGGGTTCAAGTCCCGGTCTGAGCGTATAATTTTTCTCTTCAAATATGATTTATCCATCATTGAGATGTACGAAATCAATAATAAAAACTTGGAAAAAGCCGTACTGGCTGTAATGTATAATTCCCAAATATGTCTTCTTAATAAAGGAGCCGCCATTTGCAAGATAGAAGCATGGCTTCACAGCATTTGGTGGATGGGAATTACAATGTATATAGAGAGGAGATTTGCGTTTAGATCGGTACTTGCTCAGGTAGCTCAGTTGGTAGAGCACTTGGTCAGAGAACCAAGGGTCCCGGGTTCAAGTCCCGGTCTGAGCGTATAATTTTTTCTCTTCAAATATGATTTATCCATCATTGAGATGTACGAAATCAATAATAAAAACTTGGAAAAAAGCCGTACTGGCTGTAATGTATAATTCCCAAATATGTCTTCTTAATAAAGAGAGCCGCCATTTGCAAGATAGAAGCATGGCTTCACAGCATTTGGTGGATGGGAATTACAATGTATATAGAGAGAAGATTTGCGTTTAGATCGGTACTTGCTCAGGTAGCTCAGTTGGTAGAGCACTTGGTCTAGAGAACCAAGGGTCCCGGGTTCAAGTCCCGGTCTGAGCGTATAATTTTTCTCTTCAAATATGATTTATCCATCATTGAGATGTACGAAATCAATAATAAAAACTTGGAAAAAGCCGTACTGGCTGTAATGTATAATTCCCAAATATGTCTTCTTAATAAAGGAGCCGCCATTTGCAAGATAGAAGCATGGCTTCACAGCATTGGTGGATGGGAATTACAATGTATATAGAGAGAGATTTGCGTTTAGATCGGTACTTGCTCAGGTAGCTCAGTTGGTAGAGCACTTGGTCTAGAGAACCAAGGGTCCCGGGTTCAAGTCCCGGTCTGAGCGTATAATTTTTCTCTTCAAATATGATTTATCCATCATTGAGATGTACGAAATCAATAATAAAAACTTGGAAAAAGCCGTACTGGCTGTAATGTATAATTCCCAAATATGTCTTCTTAATAAAGGAGCCGCCATTTGCAAGATAGAAGCATGGCTTCACAGCATTTGGTGGATGGGAATTACAATGTATATAGAGAGAGATTTGCGTTTAGATCGGTACTTGCTCAGGTAGCTCAGTTGGTAGAGCACTTGGTCTAGAGAACCAAGGGTCCCGGGTTCAAGTCCCGGTCTGAGCGTATAATTTTTCTCTTCAAATATGATTTATCCATCATTGAGATGTACGAAATCAATAATAAAAACTTGGAAAAAGCCGTACTGGCTGTAATGTATAATTCCCAAATATGTCTTCTTAATAAAGGAGCCGCTATTTGCAAGATAGAAGCATGGCTTCACAGCATTTGGTGGATGGGAATTACAATGTATATAGAGAGAGATTTGCGTTTAGATCGGTACTTGCTCAGGTAGCTCAGTTGGTAGAGCACTTGGTCTAGAGAACCAAGGGTCCCGGGTTCAAGTCCCGGTCTGAGCGTATAATTTTTCTCTTCAAATATGATTTATCCATCATTGAGATGTACGAAATCAATAATAAAAACTTGGAAAAAGCCGTACTGGCTGTAATGTATAATTCCCAAATATGTCTTCTTAATAAAGGAGCCGCCATTTGCAAGATAGAAGCATGGCTTCACAGCATTTGGTGGATGGGAATTACAATGTATATAGAGAGAGATTTGCGTTTAGATCGGTACTTGCTCAGGTAGCTCAGTTGGTAGAGCACTTGGTCTAGAGAACCAAGGGTCCCGGGTTCAAGTCCCGGTCTGAGCGTATAATTTTTCTCTTCAAATATGATTTATCCATCATTGAGATGTACGAAATCAATAATAAAAACTTGGAAAAAGCCGTACTGGCTGTAATGTATAATTCCCAAATATGTCTTCTTAATAAAGGAGCCGCCATTTGCAAGATAGAAGCATGGCTTCACAGCATTTGGTGGATGGGAATTACAATGTATATAGAGAGAGATTTGCGTTTAGATCGGTACTTGCTCAGGTAGCTCAGTTGGTAGAGCACTTGGTCTAGAGAACCAAGGGTCCCGGGTTCAAGTCCCGGTCTGAGCGTATAATTTTTCTCTTCAAATATGATTTATCCATCATTGAGATGTACGAAATCAATAATAAAAACTTGGAAAAAGCCGTACTGGCTGTAATGTATAATTCCCAAATATGTCTTCTTAATAAAGGAGCCGCCATTTGCAAGATAGAAGCATGGCTTCACAGCATTTGGTGGATGGGAATTACAATGTATATAGAGAGAGATTTGCGTTTAGATCGGTACTTGCTCAGGTAGCTCAGTTGGTAGAGCACTTGGTCTAGAGAACCAAGGGTCCCGGGTTCAAGTCCCGGTCTGAGCGTATAATTTTTCTCTTCAAATATGATTTATCCATCATTGAGATGTACGAAATCAATAATATTAACAAGAGATGTTAAGGTGTTTTATAAAAGATTATGGGGATTCTATGATGTCACGCCAACAACACATTCAAATAAAAAACAAAAAAAAACACAAATTTATTGTTGCAGTTATGTGAATAATTACCTGAGAGAAATATGTGTGTTACTTTTTTTCCCAAAAAATTTGAAAAATGCCTTAAAATGAAGTAAGAAGTTGGGCTAAAAGTAACCTATAATCAGCATATTTGCAATGTAAAATTGTGTTAGTCATTGCTCAGACAGTGGGGCCAACTTATCACTAAAACCCGCTTACAAAAAAGTGAATTAAATTATTTTTACTCTGTTCATCTTACCTCAATATTAATGTCGATTTGTTCTTAAACATGTTTCAATTATATCATAATCTTTATCAAGCATATTGCCCAGACTGGTTACATTTATGTTGTACAACATTACTATTGAGGTAAGATGAACAGACTAAAAATAATTTAATTAAAATAACCTCAAAATATCACTTCCTAAAATAAAATATTAAGAAAGTGAATGCTAAACTAGTGTACTAACTTGCCAATTTTCTCACCCTTTTGGGATTGAATCCCCTTATATGTGAGCAAACATTTTGGCAATTGGCTCTAGTGGTAACATGTGTTTTCACATTGGCCAACACAATGCTAAAAGTCACTTGTTTTTCCGATCGAATATTCACTGGTAGCATAGAATATTATTATTATTATATATAATTTAAATAATCAATTGAGTTGGTGTTTACTTGATGAAAATCCATATTTATTAATTAAATAAAACATCGTTTTATTTGATTTTCATATTTATTATATAATTCAGTGACAGCTGTTTCGGTACACTGTACCTTCTTCAGACATGTTAACAAATTAATGAATTGTGTTCCAACTGATCTAAGCAATTTAACAAATTAAAAAATTTAAATAAATATTGTTGTATTGTTGTTTAGATCAGTTCGAACACAATTCATAATTTAACATGTCTGAAGAAGGTACAGTGTACCGAAACAGCTGTCACTGAATTATATAATAAATATGAAAATCAAATAAAACGTTTTATTTTTATTTAATTAATATATAATTTATTTTTAATACCGTAATGAAACCAACCATTCTGAAAGTATTAAAATCGGGAATTGTTAATTGTGGAAGAGTATTGTGACTCAACCTTTATATACATACATATATGGTACAATTTATTATGAATAAACATTTTGAAATTATGATACCCATACTGTTAACATTTACCACCTTCAATCACATAAAACCAAGACTAAAAATAGTGCAGGCATTAATGGGTTTAACTCATTAATTTGATATCTTAAGTGGTTGAAATGTCACTTTCTCTGGTGTTTATAATGCTAAACACATTTTTCCTCCCACTGTACAGATTTAATTTGGACATTCATAAATGCATTACAAACTACTTACAAAAACATCAAAACATATTCAATAGAATGTAAGAAAATATAATAAACTCTCAATTTAAAGGGCTCCTATACAATCAACTTCACATTTAATGGTCATAATCTACAAATAAACACAACAATCACATAATGCATGATACGAGGGCGGATCGGAAAGTAACGCACAATAATTTTTTTCTGCCTTGGTATTGCAGCTAGAATGTTGAAATTTCACAGAGATATAGTTTGAAGTTTTCACTACAGATGGTATTTTTATCTCAGGTGCACCTCTTGCGAGAGAAGCTTGAACTATGCAACAAAGATGGCGCGCATGCTATAGTCGTCCACCTGTGAGGAACAGAGAAGTGTTGTTCGATTTTTGTGGGCCAAACATTTCCTATGGTGCTGTATACGATATTGTTCATGAAAATTTGAAATTCCGTAAAGTTAGTGCTCGCTGGGTGCCTAAGAACCTGACAGACGACCACAAGGGCCAGCGAATGATGGCAAGCTTGGACCACTTAACGCGGTACACCGCACAAGGACATGACTTTCTGGAAGGAATCGTCACAGGTGATGAGTCGTGGGCGTACCACTACACGCCCGAAACAAAGCAGGCATCAGCAGTGTGCAGATGGCTACACTCCAACCAAACGGACTTCTACGAACAGGGCATATTAAAACTGGTAACACGGTGGGAAAAATGTGTTGAGAAAGTTGGTGACTATGTCGAAAAGTAGGTAAAAGATGTAAGTTCCTTTGTGATTGTTTAGTTTCCTTTTTTTACTATTCTTAAACTTTTAAAAAAAAATTATTGTGCGTTACTTTCCGATCCGATCCGTCCCTCACAGGTGGACGACTGTAGCATGCGCGCCATCTTTGTTGCATAGTTCAAGCATCTCTCGCAAGAGGTGCACCTGAGAAAAAAATACCATCTGTAGTGAAAACTTCAAACTATATCTCTGTGAAATTTCAACATTCTAGCTGCAATACCAAGGCAGAAAAAAATTATTGTGCGTTACTTTCTGATCCGCCCTCGTAAATTAAAAACAGTACAGTAATGTAACGGGGCATTCTGTAGCATATTTGATTAAAGCAATACTCTAAAAATTGAAAAGTTGCAAATTTGATTCCCAATGTGACCAGGATTTTTAGAACTTTCTGGCAGCACCACTGCCCTAGGGTTAACTCACTGTGTTCCAAGAGCCCTTAAGGTCTGCAATGGGGATAATTTTCCTTTTTTCTTTTATACAGTAACTGGAAGCGATAGATACAATTTTAGATAGCATATATGTCAGTAGCATAAGCTATCATTTGTTTAAGAATCACTTATTGTACAAAAAAAGTTGTTTCTAAAGTAATTTTAGTTACAACATGTCAGCTAGACTATCAGTTAATATGTTGAGAATTAAAGAAATGAGATAATTTATTCTCCTGAAACTGTTTTACTTTCAATAATATTCCTAATTATCAAAGATCGAAAGTACGTTTTTTACTATTTTAAAATACAATAGGAAGTAACATTAAGTCTGTAATCACTGACAATGAGGCTAAGAAGCTCTGAAACATATTTATTTAACTTTCACAGGGAAAGAACACTATGAGGTTTAATTTAATAATTAAATTAATGTTTTTATTACCTCACCTCATATCCTTTTTCTTCTATACTGCAGTTTCGGAGCTTATCTCCATCGTCAGTAGCTCTGGTCGACCGGTGTTATGTCGTTTCTTGGCGGTTCTTACTTCAAGAAGAAGGAAACCGCCAAGAAACGACATAACACCGGTCGACCAGAGGCTACTGACGATGGAGATAAGCTCCGAAACTGCAGTATAGAAGAAAAGGATATGAGGTGAGGTAATAAAAACATTAATTTAATTATTCTGAAACATATGTTCAACAAAAATAACTCTAAGAGGTAAGAATGAATTGACAAAATGTTTTAATTATGTTTTACTATACCTTATCCGCTCTTAAAGTGATCCTAACATAAACAAATGCCAATTGTATCCTTCCGTCATTTGCGCCACAATAACTGTAACATTGACAGGGAGCACATTATCGTTGAATGGGGTAGATTACAAGAAAGCTGGTAGATTTTTCACTGAACTTGTGAAATTCTTTTAAAATGTTTTTTTGACCACTAGTTAAAGGGTTGCCAGACTTGAGTTTTTAAAATTTTAGATGGCAACACAGCATCAGAAGACTCAATGCCTTCAGCCATTTTATTGCATCAGAATCGATTGAAGCATGGCTCAAATACATCATCCATAAGTAATAAACTTGTAATTATTGATTAGATATATTTTAGAATATTTTCTATGTTGAATATCATTATTTTTATTCACGAAGAATAACTAGTATATTCAAAGGACATATTTTTAATTTAATGAAAGGAACTACTTTTTTCGAATACTTATTATTTCTACATCAAACGTTGGTGCCCATAACTAATGAAAAGCAAGCAGGTCACATGGTTTTGTTTAACCCGTCAGCGCCGACATCCATACGTGGTATAGACCCTCTCTTCTTCACTTATTGCCGACATCTATACGTGGTATAGACCTATGCAGGCATGTTTTCTTTTTGTTCTGGATCGTACATTTTTGAAGCTATAAATATGTAATTTATTTGTGTTTAACGTAGAAATTATGAGCTTTCAGGACATATGAATAAAAATAATATTTGTTTAAAATTTAATTTCATATTATTTTTTTAAAAAATCAGATGAGATTGAAGTAATCGTAATTTTCTCTAAATGCGCGCGACCTTTTCATTTGTTTTTTTACTGCTGTATATTCTTATATTTGCATATGAACAATATAGTTTTGAAGCCTAAGATCTTAGCTTTCTTTTTAAGTGTATGAATCAGCTGTGATCACATTTTGTGCATGTGGCATTGAGGTTGAAGTAGTTTCTTACTTCAACACTCAATGGCACACAGACCTAGCTTTGTGCTGCTTTCTGCAGGGCTTCTAATAAACTTATACACAATCTAATTTTTCAGGTCGATAAAATGATATACAAGCTATCGATTGATATATAAATCGACCTGTTTAGGGGAATACCTGATTTATTTTGCCTCTTTCAAATAGATGTTACTTACAAGGAATCAGTCTGAGGCGCGGTGTCGTGCGTTATATACGTAATTATGGCCAGTCATAACCTAAAAGACACTTCATCAGAAAAATTACCCCTAAAAGTGATAAATTGAAACCTCAAAGGAGGTGTGTTGTTTGTACTAAACATGGGAGAAGAAAGACATCTGTTTATTGCTGCCAGGAATGTGATGTAGGTCTGTGTATTGAAGAGTGTTTCGAGCTGTATCACACCAAGCTCAACTACTAAAGTGATGTGATTTTTTATTTCTAAAATTAGTAGTACTAAAATAAGAGAAAATTATTTTTATGGTCTGTGTAGTTGTGAATAACTGCTGTAGAATTTTTATACGAATCCAAGCAATAATTCAGATTCTAATTATAAACATTGCTATCGCTTTGACACAAGATTGAGCTTGAGTTCACTCTTCTAAATATTCATTCTGATTTTGGTTATGTCAGCTGCTTTTGTATATATAAGTTACAGATGAATCAGCACTATGCCACACAATATATTTAGTGTCTCACAGAAAGAAACAGGGGTGTCCAATGTGAGCAAATTAAATTATTTAGTAGAAATGTGTATCATGAGAGAGAAACTCAGATTTCAAAATTTTTTTTAATAGTTTATAAAGGCTACTGAACTCCATACGGTATGTATTAAATTTCTCATTTATTTCTGAGCTAACAAGTAAAAATTTCGTTCAAATCCATCAATATTTAAAAACGTTATGATCGTTTATACAAATCAGTGTTCTAGGAATACTAAAATGTTAAAATGGCCTCCGTCCATGCAGTAGGAAAGCAAGTAAAAGGGTGCGTCACTGACGGGTTAAGAGTGGATAGCCTTTAGCTATAAATGTGGTGTTAATTCCCAATGAAGTCTTAATGTTAAAGAAGCTGCAGACGGCATGCACAACAAAAAATTGTATAGCCTTGGTGTGTGGGAATTGATAAAAGGAGATTAAAAAAATTTAATCAATGTTTTTATTACCTCATCTCATATCTTCCTTTTTTTTTTCCTAGACTGCAGTTTCGGAGCTTATTTCCATCATCAGTAGCCTCTGGTCGACCGGTGTTATGTTGTTTCTTGGCAGTTTTCTTCTTCCTTCTATTGGTGGACAGATGAACCTTTGGATCAGGTCAAAAAACCCACATAAAAAAAAACAAGAAAGATAAACTCATGAATTTCGAAACTCCCGCAAATTTTGACCTGATCCAGAGGTTTATCCGTCCATCGATAGAAGGAAGAAGAAAACCGTCAAGAAACGACATAACACCGGTCAACCAGAGGCTACTGATGATGGAGATAAGCTCCGAAATTGCAATCTAGAAGAAGAAGGATATGAGGTGAGATAATAAAACATTATTTTAATTTAGTTGAGTTTCTTGACTCACCTCATACTTCTTAACTCCCTTGTGATCCGGATTTCCTCACTTCATTTGTGACATTCTCAATCCTGTTCACGTTCACAACTGACGTCCAAATTGTCTCTTCTCCCGCAGACTGACATCTGCGCCATCTGACGGCTGGCCGACAAACTTCCAAATCAATCCCCTCTCCTTATCATCGGGTATTTCAAAATTCATACTTGTGTTTTTATTTACATATGCAAGAATAAAAACACAACTATGAATTTTGAAATACCCAATGATAAGGAGAGGGGATTGATTTGTAAGTTCATCGGCCAGCCATCAGATGGCGCAGGGGTCAGTCTGCGGGAGAGGAGACCATTGGACGTCAGTTGTGAATGTGAACAGCATTGAGAATGTCACAAATGAAGTGACGAAATCCGGATCGCGAGGGAGTTATGAAGTATGAGGTGAGTCAAGAAACAACTCAACTAAATTATTAATGTTTTAATAATTGATTTCGTACATCTCATTGATGGATAAATCATATTTGAAGAGAAAAATTATACGCTCAGACCGGGACTTGAACCCGGGACCCTTGGTTCTCTAGACCAAGTGCTCTACCAACTGAGCTACCTGAGACAAGTACCGATCTAAACGCAAATCTTTCTCTTATACATTGTAATTCCCTTCCAACAAATGCTCTGAAGCCATGCTTCTATCTTGCAAATGTCGGCTCCTTTTTATTAAGAAGACATATTTGGGAATTATACATTACAGCCAGTACGGCTTTTTTCATGTTTTAATAATTGATTTCGTACATCTCATTGATGGATAAATCATATTTGAAGAGAAAAATTATACGCTCAGACCGGGACTTGAACCCGGGACCCTTGGTTCTCTAGACCAAGTGCTCTACCAACTGAGCTACCTGAGACAAGTACCGATCTAAACGCAAATCTTTCTCTTATACATTGTAATTCCCTTCCAACAAATGCTCTGAAGCCATGCTTCTATCTTGCCAAATGTCGGCTCCTTTTTATTAGAAGACATATTTGGGAATTATACATTACACGCCAGTACGGCTTTTTTCATGTTTTAATAATTGATTTCGTACATCTCATTGATGGATAAATCATATTTGAAGAGAAAAATTATACGCTCAGACCGGGACTTGAACCCGGGACCCTTGGTTCTCTAGACCAAGTGCTCTACAAACTGAGCTACCTGAGACAAGTACCGATCTAAACGCAATCTTTCTCTTATACATTGTAATTCCCTTCCAACAAATGCTCTGAAGCCATGCTTCTATCTTGCAAATGTCGGCTCCTTTTATTAAGAAGACATATTTGGGAATTATACATTACAGCCAGTACGGCTTTTTTTCATGTTTTAATAATTGATTTCGTACATCTCATTGATGGATAAATCATATTTGAAGAGAAAAATTATACGCTCAGACCGGGACTTGAACCCGGGACCCTTGGTTCTCTAGACCAAGTGCTCTACCAACTGAGCTACCTGAGACAAGTACCGATCTAAACGCAAATCTTTCTCTTATACATTGTAATTCCCTTCCAACAAATGCTCTGAAGCCATGCTTCTATCTTGCAAATGTCATCTTGGAATTACAATGTATAAGAGAAAGATTTGCGTTTAGATCGGTACTTGTCTCAGGTAGCTCAGTTGGTAGAGCACTTGGTCTAGAGAACCAAGGGTCCCGGGTTCAAGTCCCGGTCTGAGCGTATAATTTTTCTCTTCAAATATGATTTATCCATCAATGAGATGTACGAAATCAATTATTTAAAACATGAAAAAAGCCGTACTGGCTGTAATGTATAATTCCCAAATATGTCTTCTTAATAAAAAGGAGCCGACATTTGCAAGATAGAAGCATGGCTTCAGAGCATTTGTTGGAAGGGAATTACAATGTATAAGAGAAAGATTTGCGTTTAGATCGGTACTTGTCTCAGGTAGCTCAGTTGGTAGAGCACTTGGTCTAGAGAACCAAGGGTCCCGGGTTTCAAGTCCCGGTCTGAGCGTATAATTTTTCTCTTCAAATATGATTTATCCATCAATGAGATGTACGAAATCAATTATTAAAACATGAAAAAAGCCGTACTGGCTGTAATGTATAATTCCCAAATATGTCTTCTTAATAAAAGGAGCCGACATTTGCAAGATAGAAGCATGGCTTCAGAGCATTTGTTGGAAGGGAATTACAATGTATAAGAGAAAGATTTGCGTTTAGATCGGTACTTGTCTCAGGTAGCTCAGTTGGTAGAGCACTTGGTCTAGAGAACCAAGGGTCCCGGGTTCAAGTCCCGGTCTGAGCGTATAATTTTTCTCTTCAAATATGATTTATCCATCAATGAGATGTACGAAATCAATTATTAAAAACATGAAAAAGCCGTACTGGCTGTAATGTATAATTCCCAAAATATGTCTTCTTAATAAAAAGGAGCCGACATTTGCAAGATAGAAGCATGGCTTCAGAGCATTTGTTGGAAGGGAATTACAATGTATAAGAGAAAGATTTGCGTTTAGATCGGTACTTGTCTCAGGTAGCTCAGTTGGTAGAGCACTTGGTCTAGAGAACCAAGGGTCCCGGGTTCAAGTCCCGGTCTGAGCGTATAATTTTTCTCTTCAAATATGATTTATCCATCAATGAGATGTACGAAATCAATTATTAAAACATGAAAAAAGCCGTACTGGCTGTAATGTATAATTCCCAAATATGTCTTCTTAATAAAAAGGAGCCGACATTTGCAAGATAGAAGCATGGCTTCAGAGCATTTGTTGGAAGGGAATTACAATGTATATAGAGAAAGATTTGCGTTTAGATCGGTACTTGTCTCAGGTAGCTCAGTTGGTAGAGCACTTGGTCTAGAGAACCAAGGGTCCCGGGTTCAAGTCCCGGTCTGAGCGTATAATTTTTCTCTTCAAATATTATTAATGTTTGTTTGAATCAGGAGCCTAGTAGCTCATAGTCAGAGCACTGGTGCACAGAACCACAAACTTTGGGTTCAAATCCCGATTCAGGTGTATATTTTTCTCTTTAAATAAAATATTCTTAATATTGTGAATGTACTATGATGATGATGATTCTTAATATTTGTGATTTAATGGACAACTTAAAACCCTAATAACACATTAAATTGAGAGGTTACTGATATCTTCTTTAGAAGGCTCATTATGGTATCACCAGTTTAAACACTTCAATTTATGATTCAAACACAAAATTTTTTCCTACTTAATTTGTATTACCTAGTTTTGCATCATTGAGTGTTTCACATAAGTTCCAATGATTAAATACTTTTGTATTTATGTCATTTTTCCATTAAAATCCTAAAATTTTACATAAAAATAGTTCAATTTTGGATGCAGGACATACATAGACCACAATATTTGGACAGGGAAATGCATTTGGAATACATTCTTCTTATTTTATTTTAAAGCACAAAACACAAAGTTCATGAAAATGGCACATATCTTTTTAGAACTTCCATGCTACAATTATATGTTTGTCCAAAACGCTACTGATGATTACTGGCCGATTAAATACCTTTATAATTAATTGAGTTGGTGTTTACTTGATGAAAATCCATATCTATTAATTAAATACCTTTATATCATTGCTTCTTTCTACTGGCTTTTAAAATGTTAAATTCCCATTAAAATTCTTCTTAAATAAGAAGCCACTATTCACATGTTGAGTAATGATTTACAAGCCTTTGGCATTCTTGGGAATTGAAATATGTAAGAGAAAAACTTGCATTTAGATTGGAGGCCTTAGATAGCTCAGTGGCAGAGCATTAGCAAAGCTGAAGGTCCTAGGTTCAAACCCTGGTCTAGGCATATATTTTTCTAATTAAAATGAATTAGAATATTTATGACTCACCTCATGTTTGTAGATTTCTTGCAGACCATGTTTATTTCTGCTCCCTCTATTGGCTGACCGATGAACCTCCAAATAATTTTTTTTTCTCTGGGAATTTCAAATTCATTATTTCTTTTTATTCTTGTGAATGTAAATTTTCTCCCAAATTGTGAGTTCCTTAGATTTATCAGCAGTTTCTGGCCTTTGTTTCGAATGTGTTTTTCTGACCATGCATGTGTAGCTATTGCAGATTTTTCTATTTCTCCATTTTTAACATTTCTAAGGCATTCTTTCAATCTTGTATTTAAGTTCCTTTTTGTTTTCCTATGTATATTTTTTCACAATCTTTACAATCAATTTAATAAATCCCTGATTTGTTGCCTTCATCAGTCTTTTCATTTTGTGCAACATTTTCTTCAATTCTGATATCCCTCTACTAGTTGCAAATATCAAAACCATTGATTTTCAGGAATTAACACTATGAGGTTTTATTTAGGTAAAATTTTATTATCTCACCTCATATTTTTCTATTTAGACTGGTTTCGGGATCTTGTTTGGTTCCATTCTCAGTTCTTTCACGACCGAAGAGGCAGCTCTTCAAGATGACATAACAATGGCCATGAAAGTACAGGGGATGGAATTGAATAAGATCCCAAAATCGGTCTAAGAAGAAGAAGATCAGGTGAGGTGATAAAATTTTACTTAAATCAAAACCATGTCTGGGAATGCAAAAAAGAATCTAATTTGTCTTTTAGCATAGATAATGTATAATAATTAGATGAATCGTGAATTCTTCTTAATACATTCATCTATGTATTTTTTTAAACACAGAATCGCAGTATCGGGAAAAATATCATTCCAATCTTCAGCTGTTTTCACGATTCATCTAATTCTTATTAAGAAGACCTCATAATCTTAAATTACCAGCCACCAGGCAAGAGATCTTTGGGCAGACCCTTCAAATGTTGGATTGAGACCGTAACAGACCACTAGGTCTATCACATGAAAGGAAGAAGAAGACCTCATAATGTAAAAATTCCGAAATTTATTATATTAATAGATAACTGTGTCAATTGTAAGTGATGATATTTCATTTCAAGGAATGGTAAGGAGAAAAATTCCTGCCTATATCAGACTTTCAGCTTAATGGGCTGATGCTCTACCATTAAAATATCCAAGCTACTTCCTGTCAGCACAAATTCTCTCTCTAATCCCTCTTGCCCAAGCAGTAGTGAAACCTCAATCACAATTCAGTTGGGTTGTTTCTAAATTAAGAAGACATATGATTGGCCTTTGCACAACACTAAAGATATTTATGATCGTAATAGGTAAATCACTTTACACAGATAAATTAATGTAGGTAATGTAAAGAGGAAAAAATTACTTTTAGCTTTTTAGTATTGTGTAAAATTTAATTTATTAGCAATCAATTTGAAGGGTGATGCCGAAAAACAATTAGTCATATTATACTAATTTTCAGTTAAATTTAACGAGTCATTTATCTCATCTCTTACATTCTGTGTTCTTCACAGCAAAGAACCATCAGGATCATCTCCAGACAATAAAGTATTATAAAATTCAGCCGCTTTTACCATATTTCTTGGTATTTCTTGGAACAAGAACTAAAATCCCTCTCAAGTAATTAATAACACGGTTTTAAATACTGAAACCATAGTCCGATGTTGTGAAGAACGCACAGTGTATATGGTGAGATATATAACGACTCTTTTAATTTTATTAATTTAAAAACCTTATAATGTTATTTCCCATCGCAAATTTTATGTAATTTTCAGTACTTAATTTTAAGGTTGTAAATCTATATTCTAATCTTATAGGAATTGTAAAGTTTAATAATTAAACACAATGCAAGAACTAATTTTACTACAGATAAAGTAAAGGCAACTAATTTTTATATTTTCAATTAAAATTACAATAGGAAGTAACACCATAAAGTAAATACAATTTATAAAAATGAATCAGGTATTATTTTTATATCTCATCTCATAATACATCAATTTTTTACTGATGGTTTCAGGAGGCATCCCTTCCATCCTCAGCCAAAACACCAATGGAAGTTAGATCGGTTGAAAATGGGAAGGGATGCCTTCTGAAACCGGTCTAATGAAAATCACTGTGTATTATGAGGTGAGATATAAAAATAATATTCAATTCATTTATGTAAACAGCAATTTTTATATATAAGCAAATGGAGCTATAAATTTGTTTTTGAAAGAAAAATGGACTATGATAATTTTTTAGTCATCATCATCATTGTCTTCACAATATTCTACAGGTCATCCTTCCAACATCGTTTCGGTCTTTCTACATTTCTTCGGCCTTCAGGTCTATAATTAAGTTATTTTCCATATTAACTATGAATCTATAATAAAGCATCTGTTTTGATAAATGATTGTCATTCTTTGTACATGTTCAAACCATTTATATTTATTTCTGTATATTCTCTCATCACTCTTCAATTATAATTAATAAATTACAGTTGGAAGTAACATTATGAGGTTCTTCTTAATAAATACGGGGAGTCTTATTTTTATTTTTACTGGATCAGTTTAGATTTGGACAGAGCGTATCTTTCTAAAATTGCCATCGCTGCCATTAGAGGATCAATTTCAATTTTAAGAAAACCATCTTTACAAAATTTCTACTTTATAGTATGTATAACACAATTACAATTTGAAATTTTTTAATGTATTTAAAAAATGTATTTCATCAATTTTGAAAATTAACTTCAATTACAATTTGAAATTTTTTAATGTATTTACAAAATGTATTTCATCAATTTTGAAAATTAACATCAATTACAATTTGAAATTTTTTAATGTATTTACAAAATGTATTTCATCAATTTTGAAAATTAAATGTCTGTATCACTTTGTCCTTGAAACAATCCTCTAATGAGGAAAAGTTGTATATAATAAAAAACACTAATGGAATTTAATTAAAATTACAGTGGGAGGAAACACTATGAGGTATTTATATCAATAAATGAGTCAGAGAAAATGTTTTAACAGCTTACCTCACAAAGTTGCGTGTCTGCACGATACTGGTTTCAAGAGAATAGTATTACTTCCATTTGGAATTTGACTGAAGATGGAAGTAATACTATACTTTTGAAACCGGTATCGTGAAGACACGCAACTTTGTGAGGTGAGATGTTAAAACATTTTCTCCAACTCATTTATTAACACTAATGGAAGTTAACAATCAGAGTTTGGTTGAAGTGGAAGGGATGCAAGTTCTTTGGTCCATCAAAAGATAGGTGGAATTGACATCCAGGTTGACAACATAAAATTCAACAGTCTGACAAGCTGAAGATGAATCGCAGGAATATTGAAACATGTCCAAAAGAATTAAACTTTTTATGAGGTGAGATATAATAGACTCACCTTATTTATTAGTGAATGGTGTTTCACTTATATTATTTTTAGTCTGATCATCTTACCTCAATATTAATGTTGATTTGTTCTTGGACATGTTTCAAAACAATTCTGCTTTATTGTCAGCTTGTCCATACTGGTTTGATTTATGTTGCACAACCTGGATGTCAATGTCAGCGCCATCCTGTGGTTGACCAAAGAACCTCCAAACAAGGTCACGCTCCGTCGGTATTTCAAAATTCGTAACTCTGTTTTTGTTCTTCTGAATATAGATTTTTTTCCCAAATAGTCAGCTCTTTTGTATTTTCTAACTGTTTTAATAATTTAATGTCTGAATTTATATTATGTTTTTCAGACCAAACATGAGCAGCAACTGCAGATTTTTCTATTTCCCCATTTTTAATATTTCTTATGTGTTCTTTGGTTCTAATTTTTAGGTTTTCTTTTTGTTTTTCCTATATATATCTTTTCACAACCCATGCATTCAATTTGACATATTCCTGACTTCCACTACTGCTATGCCAAGAGAGTTTAAAGAGAAAAATTTGTATTTGGCAGGGATGCAGCCTGCATAGTTCAATGGTAGAGCATTAGTGCATTACACTGAAGATCCATAGTTCAAGCCCTGATTCAGGCAGAATTTTTTCTCTTTACCATTAAAGACAAAACAGTTAAATACAAAATTATATATAATTCACACAATTTATTGACTTGGATAAAAAGTTTATTTCATCATGCTTAGAATTATGATGACTTGTTTAGTAACTTGGGCAAATAATATATTCATATTTACAAGGTTTAAAATAATAAGCATCAAAATCTTCTGAGAAATTTAAATTCAAATAGCTTTATTATACATTTCTTTGATGCAGAAAATTAAACAGAGAATTTATAAGATACTGAATCACCAATTAATTTAACAGTATTGCTGAATAGGAATAAATGGTAGTACAGAAACAATAATAAAAATGTTAAAAACATAAATTTCATAACAGTCTAACCTTATTGCAGGGATGGTAGTTCAAAGACAAGAAGAGTTTAGTCAGACTTCTCTAGAATAAAAGAAACTTACTCAGATGATTTTTTTTTCAATTCCTTACAACAAAGCCTTTTCTTCCTAACAAAATTCAGCTAACAGATTTAACTGTAGCATAAAACTCTGGCACCTGGCATTCCTGTTACTGCAGCCACTTGTCAAGAGGGGTGCAGAGTTGTTTTAGCTTTCCTTCGCCTATGAAAAAGGCAGCATATGCATTGAACTGGCTGCAGTTATCAGATATTAATATCTATTCTCCTCCTCTCCGGGGTCGGTTTCCGGTTCCGGTGGGTAGCGATTTCATCCCTCTCCCTGCAGCAGCCACTTTCTGGCATGTTTGATTCCCTTTCTCACCCATGCAGGTGGGGTCAGATGTCGCCCCTCGCTGGCCCGGGTTGTTCTTTCGTTTCGAGTCGTGCCGCTCCCGCGACGCTCCGCGAACCAGTCACCGCCCATTTGCTCAGTATGGCTGTAAAACAATCAGTAATTTTCTATTTAGATTATTTTTAATTATAGGCAGGGTTATTAAATCTAGGAGGCAGAAAATAGTCAGTTGTGTAGCTAGAAAAAGTTTTCAACATTTTGTTTGCACAACTCTTGTGGAAAAGACCATTAGAAAGAGACAGTTATGGATTTAACAAAGTGGAAATCGAAGGCATGTACTGAAAACAGGAATCAGCAGTTAATAGTAGAAGCTGAAAATGGTGATCGGCTAGCCATAAAAAGATATCACAAAGGAAAGGAAACAAACAGGACGAGAAATGAACAAACACTATGAGGTTTATTTTAGATAATATGAGTTAGATATGCACTATTCTCCTCATATTTGTAGCTTTTATTCAAGACTCTTGAGTTTTGATGTCTTAAGCCACTGTAACTGACTGAGTAGGGATGTTGCCAAACTTCCCCTAGTGTCAGGCTCTTGAATATTGAATAATGTAAGATTAATTATTACTTCTTCATATTTAATTTAAGTAGGTCTAATGACACTGTTTGATTTCTACGATTAATGGATATAATTATAATAGTGGATATTTGTTGGTTAAATGGAAATTACGTGATGGGAATCTACATATGTTGTTTTTAAAGATAAATGTTTTGTCATAAATACTTCTCCTTCACCTCATTGTCTTATTTGGTTAGATTTGGAACGTAATCTTGAAGTCCTAACAAAATTATAAAATTTTAGGAATGAACACACAGTTATGTACCCTCCTTTCTCATCTGGGCTAGGGACCGGCTATGGCGAAGTTACTACATACTACAATCTTATTTACATATTATATAACACACTGATACTGTACAGGAATTCTAATTTATCCTTTTGAATTAAGCTAATGATAGTAATTTACAATTTACATACTACATATAACATAACATACTGATACTGAGTTGACAACACTGGACTGTGAGTGCAAAATAATATCCTGCAAGAAAGCTCAAAACTGAGAGTAATGGGAGGGGAGAAAGAGAGAGATAGAAAATTGAGACAGACAGAGAATGCAGGGAGGGCAAATGATTTACCGAGGCAGAAACGGAATTAGTGTTTAGTTTGGATTTCTTACGGGGGCACAGATCTGTTGGTCCAAGAATAGTTACCTACTGGATGTCCCATTGAGGTGATGTGCTAATCACATGTCATCCGTCGACATCTGTAGGTAAATAAGCATAACTAAATTATGGTTGGTTACAAAACTTCTGCTAGGGAGCATCCATGTCCCCATGTGGGATGTATAGGGACCCTACATACCCTACATACAAAACTTTATAATAGTCTTTTGGATTTAAGAAAATAATTGTGGCTGATTGATTTTAAGAAGACATATACTGTATAGTTCTGGCAATAAATGAACTATGAACAATCAATGGTTTATTTTAGGAAGCAATATTTTTGAGGTTCTTTTCATCAAGTTTTTTGAATAATCATAATTACAAAGAAATAAACATTTTTTTTTGAGTCTGTAATCATCTTACCACAATTTAATGTTGATTTGTTCTCGAACAATCAATTTCTAAAATTGTAATTTGAAAATCAATAAAGAATACATCTATCAATTGAAC
>JASPKZ010010514.1:0-64987 GCA_030220185.1 Diploptera punctata
TCAAGAGTTCTGTTTTTAGATAGTAAATCTTACAAATTCTAATGAAAATGCAATTTATACTGATTTCTCATGTATTATGCCTTTATATCAAATACAGACTTATAAACAGATTTTTCTTTAACCCACTCGCTTCAGGTTTAAATGCCCACTGTAGTTCCCCCAAAAACATAATTTAAATCACCGTAAGTTATATTTTAAGACATTCAAACAAACAAAAGATAACGGTACTTGAGATCTCAATAAGCGTGAATGCAAAAACACATTCCTCTTCTATTCATAAATGTTAACAAAATATTACCCCGCCTAGGGATGTACAAAATAGTGCAAAATATATAACATCAGAAATAAGCGAGTGTACCTCGTCTTCCGAGTTGAAGGCCATGCAACAGCCGGCGAGTCTACCTCGTCTTTTGAGGTGAATGGGTTAATTGACTGTTTTGTGAAATGTAATATATATGAGAAGAAAGCAGGGCAAACTGCATTGAAGACCAATTGTCAAGCCGTACGTAACTCCACTACCACTAGTTAAACAAATCGATAATAATCGCTTATTACAATCATAGGTTATTACGTATTTGTTATTTGTGATTTAGTCCACCAAAATGTACTGACCTTTCCGCTAGGGACAATAAATTTAAATTAAAAATCTTGAAAAGAAAAATCCTTAAGTTTAGTTTAAAATTGGCATGTTAGATTGCGATTGGAATATTATAACCATACAACCAAATTTCATTGAATTTAACAATACTAGAAGTACGCCATCAGTGAATACCCAATAGAGAAGAATTTCAAAGATATATCATCATAAAGTCCGGATGTTTAATATTTTGGAATGTTTAAAAAAATGTCCTTAACATTCCCTTAAATTTCTCTTAAAATACGTAAAAGTGTAAAGAAATGACTTAGCGAAAATTATTAATTTATCAGTAATTAACCATTTAATTACTAAGACAAATAATAATTATTTATTGTGGTTCCTGTTCTAAAACAAATTATGTTCTTAGTAGCAACATAAAATAATTTAAAAGTGTATAATTATCACTAGGTTAAAATCAATCGTATTAAACTAAAATAAAAAGTTATTAACTGAACATACATTGCAATACATAATGATCCTAATGATTAAAAGTGAAGGATCGGCGGGTTTCAGGTAACGCTGTTTTACACTTGAAGAAACTCCTCTCTACTTTCACAGATGTAATGAGTGCTTATTTGAAAAACGATATTTCACCGATTATTAAATATTCGTTAAAAATACACATTCTTAATTCTTTATCCGTCAAAATACAGGGTATTTCAAACATTTTCATCTAACACAAATTTGAATTTATAACTGCTTCCCCAATCTCTTCATTTACATTGTTCATACAATTCTCAGCACTATTGACTATGCAAAACACGTTATCCATGAAGGACATCGCATGTTAAATATTGTAAACACCCTAACAGTAATGCACAGAGAAAATAATCCAGCGAAGATAAACGTACTCGTAGAGATGGAAATCATGAAAGCAGCTCACCACAACGACAGCCTGATAAACGAAAACGAACCCAATACATGCAACCCCCTCTACCAGATCTTCAGTGAAACACCAGTTTTGAATCCTGCCGATGATGCGACAAGTCCCGAAAGCGCTACAGTTAAATGATTAATTAAGTTGAGGAGACGGACCTTTCAGGTGAATATTCCATAATTTTATATTAATTGATTAACTCGAATGACATTACCAATGAACATTTAATCATAGATTATTTAAAGCCGATATATAAAATGAGGAAAGTAAATAAAATGACCTGAAATTGCAAATAAAATCTGTAAAATGACTTTATAATTAAATGGGGAAAAAATGCATTTTAATGACCTATAAAAACCTCATGTATCTAACATATGTATTGCATAATGTACTTAATTATCAATCTGCATCGTCGCTGACAACTCGTATAAAATATGACATTTCATACAAATTCGGGTGTTAATCATCATTATGAACATTTTAGTAGGATTTGTCGCCATGGTTTACTCAGAGTGATCTTGGTGAATCAACCAACGTCGTAGCCTTCCCAAATCTCTCTTTCCTCGCAGTTGATATAGTAGAGATAGTTTAGGTAATCATCCCCTTACCATCCTCAAAGTGTGTTGCTTCAAATTTTGCCCTCTTTCAAATCCCATGTCTTGCCCATCACAGAACAAGAGACTTAATTAGTCTTATTACTTCTGGTTTCCATAATAATAATAATAATGTGGCACACTATTAAGTAGTCTTCTGTATCACCTCCCTGTTCGTCTCCCTTTGTTCCATATATTTTCATATGAACATTATTCTCAAATAGGCTTTTCGTAATGTCATCTCATCGGTTCCCATCCACGTAAAATAACCGTAAGAATAACAATTTATATATATATATATATATATATATATATATATATATATATATATATTGAGAGAAGTATATATGACGAGTGAATTTATCATTTACCCATAGTAAGAATTTAAACCTTAATAGATTATAAGGACCACAAAAAAAAAGAAATCATGTTAGAATCTACATTATTACTATATATTATTTAGTAAATCAACACAGATTTAAGTAATTTCAGCTGTTTTATTTTTTCTATTACTTCTTTTTAAACTACGTATTAGGTATTAAATTGAACCAGCCTAAAAACAAATTATAAATTCAAGGATTCTGCCATAAATCTGTACTCTCACATCCTATTTTGTTGACTAACTTTAATACTTATTCTATATATAAACTATTAGAAAGGACAAGAGGTTGAAGGATAGTAACTTTTTTAAAATACACGAACAGCAAGGTATTGATCTTACAGTTTCATAATGATTAATATAGGACTAGTTTGGATGTGATATACCAATGTTTTTTTTAAATAATAACAAAACGTTTATCAAATATGATTATTACACCTATTTACAATGCTACAGCTACTCATGTTGTATATACAATTTATATGTATCTTGTTCTATATATTACATGCATTAATTAAATACATTGTTTAATTAACATATTTCCAATATTAACAGCAACTCTGGTCATATTTACAATTTTCACAAACATCTTGTTGTATAATTTTCTATGCGTTACTGGCTTACAATTAAAAAAATAGGAATTATCATACTTGTAATCAAAGTACTTAGTAGTGAATATTTATTAACGTATCGTGTACAATTATAGAGAACAACAGTTTCAGAAGGAATGTTCAATGATATACATAGGTAAATATAAAACTTATATTAGATCCTCATTCCCTTCTTGGGTTTGGAGACTGGTTTCTTCCATTGGGTCGAATGGGATTTGCTCTTCCTTCCAGACTTTTTACAATGCCGCATAACGTCCTCGCCATTCACTGTGTTATCAACAAAATCTTCTGTAAATAAAAAGGAGATAAAAACAAATTAATATATGTAATACAGGAACAATTGCAAAAATCCTGTGCTATAAACAATATATTTTTCTTAATGTATGCACACTTAATGTTTCGAGGTATAGGCCTGCTTCCAAAATCCTAATTTTTAATTTATGTGTCAAAATCGAATCTGTACCCAATTCGTGTAATATTAAATTATTGTACAATCCTTAAGCAAAATCTATGGACTTGAGTGTTATTCAGATTATACTCACTGTTTTAAGTTACTAATCGAAATGACCGGGATGACAATTTAAGATCAACCCCATCCTGAAATCACCATAATTAATTAGAAACTAACTTTTGACTTAATTATTAATAAATTAATTAAGTAACGATGCTTACCTGTGATAAATGTCACATGATTTTGCTGAAGTCCATTCAAAGATGTGAAAGGTTGGTAGACATTCTGTGTATCGCGACGAACTTCTACTCTTGGTGGGCTGATACGTTGAATTCTCTGTCTGCGAAATTCAGCTTTCAATCTAGCTTTCAGCACAGAATCTGAGCGGCAAAGAGCAAGCCATCTTCTGTTCACCCTTGATGCAGATAATAAAGTGCGAGAATCCAGATTCCTGTAAAATAAATATTTTAGATAAGGTACTGAAGTTTGGACAGTTAAGAAACATTTATAAATTTTAGAATGTGAAATTAATTTCTACATACAAAATTTCCAAATTGTATTTCCTGTTAACAAAAAGTAATATATCAAATATTCTGATTTTTTACTGTCAGTAATGAATCACTAAATAATATAAATAACACATAACCTAACTTAATAGCAAATAAATTGTTTAAGAATGTTTGTTACTTTACACTTCTGTTATGAATTCAAATAGGTGCATAAAACTAATTTATAGATCTTACTTTGAACATAAAATATCAATATACTTATGAAATTAATTGTAAAGCACCGTTGAGGTTATGTATTAAGTTGTTAAAATAAAAATAATACCTGACGTACTAGTCGTCCTCAATTACATTAAATTTCTGTATAAAAATCTTCGTCAAGTAATTAAAACTACGAAGGCCTTTCAGAATCTTGTTACATGTTCCAAATTAAGTGCAGATGATGGTACATGATTCTACGGAAATTTAATTTAGTTATGGACGATGATCTATCAGGTACTTATTTTAAGATATTAACATTTTATAAAACATCAGTTCCAAGTACACTAATTTGGGTGTGCAAATTCAAATAATTACGAAATTAAACATACCTCAATATCATAATTCCAATTTCAGTAGGAAGCTTCCCTACAATATCGTAGCTATTTTCTTCAAGTTCAGCTGCTGAACTCACTCCCATCACCAACAACAAGGAATAAACACTCTCCATCTTCACGCTTGTAGATACAACCAGCAGTACTTCACAGGTAGAATATCTCAAGAGAAGTGAGACGCTAGCGCCCGCTAACCTCCTTTTATACGATTTTAGCTCGCTCTCTTAACCAATCAGAATGAAGCCTACTAAGACATTTAGACCAACATCATATTACCATGATACTAAACTTCAAATTTTAAATGTAAGATTAACAAATATTTAGAGCAAATGGAAACAAACAAAATTGTAATATATTAGGTAATAAAAATATATGTAGTTTTCTGACCGTTTTTATTCTGGAATCTTATTTAACATACCATATTATGAAATCTAAAATTATTAAATTTATTTTAAAAAATTCAAAAATGTAATAACATGAATAATGCCATGAAAGAAATTACTCTTGATATGTTTTGAAATTTTCCTCGAAATATAACAAACAAAATTGTACAGAACATTTTTTTCAGAAGGCTCTTCCAACATCGCTATTTTATCAATTAACCTACGACAAATTATATTTACTAAAATTATTTTTTTATTGGATATGATTCGTTGAAATACACTTCTATATACCACGAAAGGAACATAATTATTGTTCATCTTAGAAATAAAATGAAACTCTGGTGACATGCAAAGTGATTCTTATGGATTCATGTAGTATATGCAGTAATTATTCGGTTTAACTATATATATAGCCATTCGTTAGTGACAAAAGTGTATTAATGTATTATTGATTTTTATGTTCGTGCTATTTTGTGAAATTTTAATAGTAGTGAACGTTAGTCACATTAAAATATATGATATTGCTCGTTTTCATGACATATAACTCATAACTATTGCTATGAAATAACTATTCGTTCCTAGTTCTTATATTTGCTTATTTCTAACAATAATAGAAATTAAATGTATACAGTAATAAGACAAATACCAGGAATTATTTTCAGTGAATGACAGCATAAAAGCGGAACACCGTTCATGGTGAGAAAACAGTACAAGAAGTAAAATAAAAATTCACATAAATATAACCTAAAAATAGTGAAGACATTCATACGGCTGCTCCAAAAGTTAGATTAGAATCATGTTGAAACAGGATTACCAACCCAAACGCATTTATATTATTAACCATACACGATGCCAAACTCTGTGTTCCACAAACATTGAAAAACGTAAAAAATCGTAACTTCAAAAGACTGAGTTAACTACCCCAAACCGCTATCCAGCTACCTAAATTAACCGAAACATAAAGATAATGCTGTTTTTTTCACAACTTTAGATTAGATTTATACGAAATTAAAATTAATTTTCACCCTAATTATTGTATTTCTTTCTACCCAACAATAATATTCCGGCAAATATAATTTGTGGCACCGATAACACATACACACCGAAGATGGATACATTGTACTACTGTTATTTGAGAATTTCTTGTGATGTACGATAGTACGAACATATTACATTCAATAAATTTATCACTTCATTTTCACTTAAACCCGCAGTACACTTACAGATACTAGTTAGGCTATTAATGTAAAATAATGCCGAATCAAGCCAAAATACGTAGACATATTTTAAAATAAGCGTATTCCTATAAACAAACAAGTACATACCACTTCAAATCGTCACATGTACAGAATCCAGCACATACGAAATCGTGAGCAATTTTTCTCTTTATATTTTCAATATACGACTCTGAATTTAGTATTACCTAATTCATATGTATTGTATACGTCAAACATTCTTCATTTTAGCGAATTCCAGGGAATGGAAGTATTGAGCTTGTTCTCATGAAACATATCTACCTGTAATAGACACCGAAAATTCCCATGAACAATAAATATAAACATATATAGTCCACCGCTGTGGTCTCGAGGTAGCGTGCTGCCTTGTCACGCAGCGGGCCCGGATTCGATCCCCGGTCGGGGCAGTTTTTCTGGGTGAGGTTTTTATCGGAGTTTTTTCCTCACCTGTAACAACAAATGTCAAGAAAACTTTAAGGCCGAAACGGTCCCCGAAATCATATGGACATCATCCTTATCATCATCACCATAATCCTTCACCGGTTTGGAAAGCAACGGGAAGCTACCACACTTACACAATTCCCTGTTAAAGCTGCAAGCATAGCATGAAAATGCTTTGATTGCGGTGCAGGACCTGCCTTCGGGCAGAATTACTATGGATATATATATATATATATATATAACGCTAACGGAATTTCGACCGCCATTTTTTTATTCATGGAAACCGAACTTAGCATATAGCAATAGATTAAAAAGTAAGGTCGAGTTCCTTAACCAGGAAAATTAAACCATTAGATGTAGGAGTTAATCTGAAGACCACATTTTAACAATAGCTCTAGCGACTTCAATTTTCGGTATTTCACAACGAACCTCGGTAACATGAAATATGCAAATTGGTAATTATTTATGGATAAACATTGCTTATTTTCACTGCAGTACGACAATTTTAAGAAGCTGATTCTCCAATTTAACAATAGAATTATGTGTTCCGTAAACTAGTAAATGGAACGATAATGTTCGAACTGCTGAGGAATTCGCTTAGGTTTACGCAAGTTCCTGGTGCAAAGGACTTTCAATGTTACATATTTTATGCCAAAAGAAATTAACGGGATTCGTTGTGAAAATCGAAATTTGCGACTCCTATATATTTTTAAATTTTCGTTTCAGGTTAATTCTTATGCCTAATTATCCGATTTAATAAATTCGGCCTTACTTTTTAAATTAATTTTATATAATGAGTTTAGTTAAAAAAAGAGAAATTGCGGCCGTTAGATCGTTGACGGCGCGATTTTTTTTTTTGTCATGGTAATTTTGGTGTCTACTAGATAAAGATAGCTGAAGATCTGTAAAAATTTTTTTTTTTATAACTTTCATGAGAACTACCGCAGTGGCTTTATTCTATCGGAAATTCGCTTACAATATACTAAACGACATTTATTTGAAACGAAAAATGGTGAATTCCATCATAAGTATACATCAAGAATATTTCAAATCATGTAAAACTAACCTGCGTACCTGTGAATCGTAGGTCGCGAATTCAAACCCGGCCGTGTTCCATTTATTTTGAAGACCAAAAAATCCTTGTTAGTGTTGATTACTTCTGAACGGAAGTAAATATGTCGATTCAATGTCATAGCTTTAATCAAGCTTAAAGTATTCAATGCCCCCAGCAACAGTTACCTTCATTTCATCCCCAGATTTCAAATATATTAAAAATCGTCGTAAAAATTAGATAAATATTATATATATATTATATATATATATATCAGCCAACAAACGTGTAACATGACTTTCGCATTCTCGTATATTTAAGAACACATTTGTATATTTGTGATTTTCTATATTTATTTGAATAAATGTCAGTTACCAAAACATATACTATTAAAACGAATTATTTAGTAAATTTCACTCCGTCTGTCACGTACGTCACAAAATGCCATCTTCGATGAACGAACAAGAAAAATGAGGTTAGGGATGAATTAATAATTTGTTCGGATTTTTAAGTTTTAAAAACGTTTCCTTGTTTATGATAACAAGTGGATTATCTTAACACGTACAATCACCAATTTAACTTGTCGCCTCCTTCCTTCAAGATCATTAAAAACTGAGAAATTCATTTTATACAAAAACATTTAACTAATAATTATATCAATTAACTTAAAATCACTGAAGTCAATTAACATTTGTGTTTGGAAATGAATCGATGAGAGTTCGTAAGAAGTTGATATGCACAACGACCTGTAACTAAAGACACCAAAGGTAACTGTGTTCATTACGTGTATGTTACCAACTTACAAATTTTAAATTTTATTGGCATCATTTACCTGTAAACATAATCGAATAAATAAATAAAAAAGCAAAATCGATTAAAATACGAATTCATTTAATATATCATAAGATGGGAAGTAGATTAGGTGGGAGTGTATAATAAGTTGAAAGATACTTACGGAATTGAAGACAACCATTATAAATGGGATGTTTGTAAATTTTATAAACAATAATATTTAGCCCAAGCAATACAGATTGCGAATACATTTTTGTAAATTTGCAGAAGAAGTGAAACTATTTATTACGTTGTAAACGTCGGTCATTTTTAATTTTCATTGAATGAGCATAGAGAAATTTAAGTGCAACAAAATATTTATTGATTTAAAAACCACCAAATATTTTAGGCCTGAAAAACTAAAAGCTAACCAAATGTAATGTAATCTGTAAAAGTATGAAATAGAATGTTATATAATGCAACGCCCCAAAATTATAAATATATTGAGATAATCGTCATTATCGACAAAGACGCACTGATATCGATGGAACGCTACGTTAAAATAAGATGGAATAGCTAGAGTGGTCAGATAAGAAAAAGTTTCAATGTTATGAAATAACAGATGTTAGAGTGATCATGACCAAGATATAGTCACAATTTTTGTTTTCATTTTTACTACAAAACTAAAATCTTCTAAAGATCATTAAATTCCATGTTCAAATACATTTCGTAATACCGTTTTATCAACATTTGGTGCATTAAAATAGTATTTGAGAGGGTAAAAAAGAATTCTGTTATTACTTTCCCTGCCGTATATTTACATGATATTATCAAGAGTTCTGTTTTGTTAGATAGTAAATCTTACAAATTCCAATGAAAATGCAATTTATACTGATTTTCTCATGTATTATGCCTTTATATCAAATACAAGACTTATAAACAGAATTTTCTTTAAACCACTCGCTTCAGGTTTAAATGCTCACTGTAGTTCCCCCCAAAAACATAATTTAAATCACCGTAAGTTATTTATATTTTATATTTTAAGGACATTCAAAACAAACAAAAGATAGCGGTACTTGAGATATCTCATAAGCGTGAATGCAAAAACACATGCCTCTTCTATTCATAAATGTTAACAAAATACTAACCCCGCCTAGGGATGGTACAAAGTAGTGCAAAATATATAACATCAGAAATAAGCGAGTGTAACTCGTCTTCCGAGTTGAAGGCCATGCAACAGCCGGCGAGTCTACCTCGTCTTTTGAGGTGAATGGGTTAATTGACTGTTTTGTGAAATGTAATATATATGAGAAGAAAGCAGGGCAAACTGGCATTGAAGACCAATTGTCAAGCCGTACGAAACTCCACTACCACTAGTTTAAACAAATCGATAATAATCGCTTATTACAATCATAGGTTATTACGTATTTGTTATTTGTGATTTAGTCCACCAAAATGTAATGACCTTTCCGCTAGGGACAATAAATTTAAATTAAAAATCTTGAAAAGAAAAATCCTTAAGTTTAGTTTAAAATTGGCATGTTAGATTGCGATTGGAATATTATAACCATACAACCAAATTTCATTGAGTTTAACAATACTAGAAGTACGCCATCAGTGAATACCCAATAGAGAAGAATTTCAAAGATATATCATCATAAAGCCCGGATGTTTAATATTTTGGAATGTTTAAAAAATGTCCTTAACATTCCCTTAAATTTCTCTTAAAATACGTAAAAGTGTAAAGAAATGACTTAGCGAAAATTATTAATTTATCAGTAATTAACCATTTAATTACTAAGACAAATAATAATTATTTATTGTGGTTCCTGTTCTAAAACAAATTATGTTCTTAGTAGCAACATAAAATAATTTAAAAGTGTATAATTATCACTAGGTTAAAATCAATCGTATTAAACTAAAATAAAAAGTTATTAACTGAACATACATTGCAATACATAATGATCCTAATGATTAAAAGTGAAGGATCGGCGGGTTTCAGGTAACGCTGTTTTACAACTTGAAGAAACTCCTCTCTACTTTCACAGATGTAATGAGTGCTTATTTGAAAAACGATATATTTCACCGATTATTAATTATTCTTAAAAATACACCTTCTTAATTCTTTATCCGTCAAAATACAGGGGGATTTCAAACATTTTCATCTAACAACAAATTTGAATTTATAACTGCTTCCCCAATCTCTTCATTTACATTGTTCATACAATTCTCAGCACTATTGACTGAGCAAAACACGTTATCCATGAAGGGAATCGCATGTAAAATATGGTAAAAACACCCTAACAGAATGCACAGCAGAGAAAATAATCCAGCGAAGATAAACGTACTCGTAGAGATGGAAATCATGAAAGCAGCTCACCACAACGACAGCCTGATAAACGAAAACGAACCCAATACATGCAACCCCCTCTACCAGATCTTCAGTGAAACACCAGTTTTGAAACCTGCCGATGATGCGACAAGTCCCGAAAGCGCTACAGTTAAATGATTAATTAAGTTGAGGAGACGGACCTTTCAGGTGAATATTCCATAATTTTATATTAATTGATTAACTCGAATGACATTACCAATGAACATTTAATCATAGATTATTTAAAGCCGATATATAAAAATGAGAAAAGTAAATAAAATGACCTGAAATTGCAAATAAAATCTGTAAAATGACTTTATAATTAAATGGGGAAAAATGCATTTTAATGACCTATAAAAACCTCATGTATCTAACATATGTATTGCATAATGTACTTAACCCATTGGAGACTTTTAACGAGTCTCCCTCGTGAGCAGGTAGAAAGTCCAAACAGCCCCACAACGAGCTAGACTCGTTGTTGTGTTATAACCCCCACCGTAAGAAGTTAGGTTTTTGTAGTGGTTTAAATTTTCGGTTCACCGTCAGTAAAATTTGTTGTTTGTTTATGTAAAGTAAATATGTATAGGCCTAGTGTAGTGTATAGTTTATTTTTGTTATTATTTACAGAATAGTAGACTATAGCTGTAGGCATTTATTACGGTAAAATATAAGTGAATATAAATTCAGTGTTTATTTGTTAAAATTCATAGTTGTAAATTTAATTTTTTTTTTGCGATATGTCCGTAAATAGGACACAACGTATTGCTATTGAGAAACTAAGAGAAGTAGTGAATGAAATGTTATGGGACACTGATTGTAGTGAATTATCATGGAACGAAGATTCGAACGATGAAATAATATACAGTGACAACGTAACCGTGCATGCTACTGATGGTAGAAATATTAGGTGAATTTCGTCCAGTTTTATCTATAGTATTTTATAATTTACAGGTCGATATATAACTAAGATAATTAAAGAATATACGAAGAACTTTTCTGATTTTATAATGTATAGGTCTATGCTTATTTATATTTCATATATTTATTTTTATTATGTACAGTATTATATTGCGTTAGTTATTTTTTTCGGTCTTGTTTGAACATATGATTTGTGTTTACTTTAGAGGCAATGTCCGAGAACTCTTACAAAAAGATGGTTTTTGAAATGTTTGTCAACTTCCACAGCCTTGAAAATAACAAAACATAACGGTTTACAATGCACAAAAGAGGGTAGCAGGTAGGCCACATTCCTTTGCTATTCGTAAAAGTACAAGATACTAAAAGAAATTCAGGGGTAAACAAAATATCTGAAAACATAAGTCATAGAACACAGTATGTGTATTTTGTATTCTGATTTAAAGTCCAGCGCAGCCGGAGAATAGCGGTGATGAAGAGATTTAAATGGGTTCCCAGTGAACATGCTAGGCGCTTTAAACGTGTCTCCAATGGGTTAATTATCAATCTGCATCGTCGCTGACAACTCGTATAAAATATGACATTTCATACAAATTCGGGTGTTAATCATCATTATGAACATTTTAGTAGGATTTGTCGCCATGGTTTACTCAGAGTGATCTTGGTGAATCAACCAACGTCGTAGCCTTCCCAAATCTCTCTTTCCTCGCAGTTGATATAGTAGAGATAGTTTAGGTAATCATCCCCTTACCATCCTCAAAGTGTGTTGCTTCAAATTTTGCCCTCTTTCAAATCCCATGTCTTGCCCATCACAGAACAAGAGACTTAATTAGTCTTATTACTTCTGGTTTCCATAATAATAATAATGTGGCACACTATTAAGTAGTCTTCTGTATCACCTCCCTGTTCGTCTCCCTTTGTTCCATATATTTTCATATGAACATTATTCTCAAATAGGCTTTTCGTAATGTCATCTCATCGGATCCCATCCACGTAAAATAACCGTAAGAATAACAATTTATATATATATATATATATTGAGAGAAGTAGATATGACGAGTGAATTTATCATTTACCCATAGTAAGAATTTAAACCTTAATAGATTATAAGGACTACAAAAAAAAAAGAAATCATGTTAGAATCTACATTATTACTACATATTATTTAGTAAATCAACACAGATTTAAGTAATTTCAGCTTGTTTTTTTCTATTACTTCTTTTTAAACTACGTATTAGGTATTAAATTGAAACCAGCCTAAAAACAAATATATAATTCAAGGATTTCTGCCATAAATCTGTACTCTCACATCCTATTTTGTTGACTAACTTTAATACTTATTCTATGTATAAACTATTAGAAAGGACAAGAGGTTGAAGGATAGTAACTTTTTTAAAATACACGAACAGCAAGGTATTGATCTTACAGTTTCATAATGATTAATATAGGACTAGTTTGGATGTGATATACCAATGTTTTTTTTAAATAATAACAAAACGTTTATCAAATATGATTTATTACACCTATTTACAATGCTACAGCTACTCATGTTGTATATACAATTTTATATGTATCTTGTTCTATATATTACATGCATTAATTAAATACATTGTTTAATTAACATATTTCCAATATTAACAGCAACTCTGGTCATATTTACAATTTTCACAAACATCTTGTTGTATAATTTTCTATGCGTTACTGCCTTACAATTAAAAGAATAGGAATTATCATACTTGTAATCAAAGTACTTAGTAGTGAATATTTATAGCCATTCGTTAGTGACAAAAGTGTATTAATTGTATTATTGATTTTTATGTTCGTGCTATTTTGTGAAATTTTAATAGTAGTGAACGTTAGTCACATTAAAATATATAATATTGCTCGTTTTCATGACATATAACTCATAACTATTGCTATGAAATAACTATTCGTTCCTAGTTCTTATATTTGCTTATTTCTAGCAATAATAGAAATTAAATGTATACAGTAATAAGACAAATACCAGGAATTATTTTCAGTGAATGACAGCATAAAAGCGGAACACCGTTCATGGTGAGAAAACAGTACAAGAAGTAAAATAAAAATTCACATAAATATAACCCAAAAATAGTGAAGACATTCATACGGCTGCTCCAAAAGTTAGATTAGAATCATGTTGAAACAGGATTACCAACCCAAACGCATTTATATTATTAACCATACACGATGCCAAACTCTGTGTTCCACAAACATTGAAAAACGTAAAAAAAATCGTAACTTCAAAAGACTGAGTTAACTACCCCAAACCGCTATCCAGCTACCTAAATTAACCGAAACATAAAGATAATGCTGTTTTTTTCACAACTTTAGATTAGATTTATACGAAATTAAAATTAATTTTCACCCTAATTATTGTATTTCTTTCTACCCAACAATAATATTCCGGCAAATATAATTTGTGGCACCGATACACATACACCGAAGATAGATATATTGTACTACTGTTATTTGAGAATTTCTTGTGATGTACGATAGTACGAACATATTACATTCAATAAATTTATCACTTCATTTTCACTTAAACCCGCAGTACACTTACAGATAGCCTACTAGTTAGGCTATTAAAATACGTAGACATATTTTAAAATAGCGTATTCCTATAAACAAACAAGTACATACCACTTCAAATCGTCACATGTACAGAATCCAGCACATGCGAAATCGTGAGCTATTTTCTCTTTATATTTTCAATATACGACTCTGAATTTAGTATTACCTAATTCATATGTATTGTATACGTCAAACATTCTTCATTTTAGCGAATTCCAGGGAATGGAAGTATTGAGCTTGTTCTCATGAAACATATCTACCTGTAATAGACACCGAAAATTCCCATGAACAATAAATATAAACATATATAGTCCACCGCTGTGGTCTCGAGTAGCGTGCTGCCTTGTCACGCAGCGGGCCCGGATTCGATCCCCGGTCGGGTCAGTTTTTCTGGGTGAGGTTTTTATCGGAGTTTTCCCTCACCTGTAACACAAATGTCAGGAAAACTTTAAGGCCGAAACGGTCCCCGAAATCATATGGCCATCATCCTTATCATCATCACCATAATCCTTCACCGGTTTGGAAAGCAACGGGAAGCTACCACACTTACACAATTCCCTGGTAAAGCTGCAAGCATAGCATGAAAATGCTTTGATTGCGGTGCAGGACCTGCCTTCGAGCAGAATTACTATGGATATATATATATATATAACGCTAACTGAATTTCGACCGCATTTTTTTATTAATGGAAACCGAACTTAGCATATAGCAATAGATTAAAAAGTAAGGTCGAGTTCATGAAATATGCAAATTGGTAATTATTTATGGATAAACATTGCTTATTTTCACTGCAGTACGACAATTTTAAGAAGCTGATTCCCCAATTTAACAATAGAATTATGTGTTCCGTAAACTAGTAAAATGGAACCATAATTTCGAACTCCTGAGGAATTCGCTTAGTTGACGCAGTTCCTGTGCAAAGGACTTTCAATGTTACATATTTTATGCCAAAAGAAATTAACGGGATTCGTTGTGAAAATCGAAATTTGCGACTCCTATATATTTTTAAATTTTCGTTTCAGGTTAATTCTTATGCCTAATTATCCGATTTAATAAATTCGGCCTTACTTTTTAAATTAATTTTATATAATGAGTTTAGTTAAAAAAAAGAGAAATTGCGGCCGTTAGATCCTTGACGGTTTTTTGGTTTTTTGTCATGGTAATTTTGGTGTCTACTAGATAAAGATAGCTGAAGATCTGTAAAAATTTTTTTTTTTAATATTTTTATGAGAACTACCGCAGTGGCTTTATTCTATCGGAATTCGCTACAATATACTAAGCGACATTTATTTGAAACGAAAAATGGTGAATTCCATCATAAGTATACATCAAGAATATTTCAAATCATGTAAAACTAACCTGCTTACCTGTGAATCGTAGGTCGCGAATTCAAACCCGGCCGTGGTCCATTTATTTTGAAGACCGAAAATCCTTGTTAGTGTTGATTACTTCTGAACGGAAGTAAATATGTCGATTCAATGTCATAGATTTAATCAATTTAAAGTATTCAATGCCCTCAGCAACATTTACCTTCATTTCATCCCCAGATTTCAAATATATTAAAAATCGTCGTTAAATAATATATATATATATATATCAGCCAACAAACGTGTAACATGACTTTCGCATTCTCGTATATTTAAGAACACATTTGTATATTTGTGATTTTCTATATTTATTTGAATAAATGTCAGTTACCAAAAAATATACTATTAAAAACGAATTATTTAGTAATTCACTCCGTCTGTCACGTACGTCACAAAATGCCATCTTCGATGAACGAACAAGAAAAATGAGGTTAGGGATGAATTATATTTGTTCGGATTTTTAAGTTTTTAAAACGTTTCTTGTTTATGATAACACGTGGATTATCTTAACACGTACAATCACCAATATAACTTGTCGCTCTTTCTTCAAGATCATTAAAACTGAGAAATTCATTTTATACAAACTTTTTACTAATAATTATATCAATTAACTTAAAATCACTGAAGTCAATTAACATTTGTGTTTGGAACTGAATCGATGAGAGTTCGTAAGAAGGTTGATATTGCACAACGACCTGTAACTAAAGACACCAAAGGTAACTGTGTTCATTACGTTTATGTTACCAACTTACAAATTTTAAATTTTATTGGCATAATTTACCTGTAACATAATCGATAAATAAAATAAAAAAACAAAATCGATTAAAATACGAATTCATTTAATATATCATAAGATGGGAAGTAGATTAGGTGGGAGTGTATAATAGTTGAAAGATACTTACGGAATTGAAGACAACCATTATAAATGGGATGTTTGTAAATTTTATAACAATAATATTTAGCCCAAGCAATACAGATTGCGAATACACTTTTGTAAATTTGCAGAAGAAGTGAAACTATTTATTACGTTGTAAACGTCGGTCATTTTTAATTTTCATTGAATGAGCAAAGAGAAATTTAAGTGCAACAAATATTTATTGATTTAACACAAAATATTTTAGGCCTGAAAAACTAAAAGCTAACCAAATGTAATTTAATCTGTAAAAGTATGAAATAGAATGTTATATAATGCAACGCCCCAAAATTATAAATATATTGAGTTAATCTTCATTATCGACAAAGACGCACTGATATCGATGGAACTCCGTTAAAATCAGGTGTAATAGCTAGAGTGGTCAGATAAGAAATAGTTTCATGTTATGAAATAACAGATGTTAGAGTGGTCATGACAAGATATAGTCACAATTTTTTTTTCATTTTACAACTAAAATCTTCTAAAGATCATTAAATCCCATGTTCAAATACATTTCGTATACCGTTTTATCAACATTTGTTTGCATTAAAATAGTATTTGAGAGGGTAAAAAGAATTCTGTTATTACTTTCCCTGCCGTATATTTACATGATATTATCAAGAGTTCTTGTTGTTAGATAGTAAATCTTACAAATTCTAATGAAAATGCAATTTATACTGATTTCTCATGTATTATGCCTTTATATCAAATACAGACTTATAAACAGATTTTTCTTTAACCCACTCGCTTCAGGTTTAAATGCTCACTGTAGTTCCCCCAAAAACATAATTTAAATCACCGTAAGTTATATTTTAAGACATTCAAAACAAACAAAAGATAACGGTACTTGAGATCTCAATAAGCGTGAATGCAAAAACACATTCCTCTTCTATTCATAAATGTTAACAAAATATTACCCCGCCTAGGGATGTACAAAAGTAGTGCAAAATATATAACATCAGAAATAAGCGAGTGTACCTCGTCTTCCGAGTTGAAGGCCATGCAACAGCCGGCGAGTCTACCTCGTCTTTTGAGGTGAATGGGTTAATTGACTGTTTTGTGAAATGTAATATATATGAGAAGAAAGCAGGGCAAACTGGCATTGAAGACCAATTGTCAAGCCGTACGTAACTCCACTACCACTAGTTAAACAAATCGATAATAATCGCTTATTACAATCATAGGTTATTACGTATTTGTTATTTGTGATTTAGTCCACCAAAATGTACTGACCTTTCCGCTAGGGACAATAAATTTAAATTAAAAATCTTGAAAAGAAAAATCCTTAAGTTTAGTTTTAAAATTGGCATGTTAGATTGCGATTGGAATATTATAACCATACAAACCCAATTTCATTGAGTTTAACAATACTAGAAGTACGCCATCAGTGAATACCCAATAGAGAAGAATTTCAAAGATATATCATCATAAAGCCCGGATGTTTAATATTTTGGAATGTTTAAAAAATGTCCTTAACATTCCCTTAAATTTCTCTTAAAATACGTTAAAGTGTAAAGAAATGACTTAGCGAAAATTATTAATTTATCAGTAATTAACCATTTAATTACTAAGACAAATAATAATTATTTATTGTGGTTCTGTTCTAAAAACAATTATGTTCTTAGTAGCAACATAAAATAATTTAAAAGTGTATAATTATCACTAGGTTAAAATTCAATCGTATTAAACTAAAATAAAAAGTTATTAACTGAACATACATTGCAATACATAATGATCCTAATGATTAAAAAGTGAAGGATCGGCGGGTTTCAGGTTAACGCTGTTTTATCACTTGAAGAAACTCCTCTCTACTTTCACAGATGTAATGAGTGCTTATTTGAAAAACGATATTTCACGATTATTAAATATTCTTTAAAAAATACACATTCTTAATTCTTTATCCGTCAAAATACAGGGTATTTCAAACATTTTCATCTAACACAAATTTTGAATTATAATGCTGCTTCCCCAATCTCTTCATTTACATTGTTCATAACATTCTCAGCACTATTGACTATGCAAAACAACGTTATCCATGAAGGACATCGCATGTTAAATATTGTAACACCCTAACAGAATGCACAGAGAAAATAATCCAGCGAAGATAAACGTACTCGTAGAGATGGAATACATGAAAGCAGCTCACCACAACGACAGCCTGATAAACGAAAACGAACCCAATACATGCAAACCCCCTCTACCAGATCTTCAGTGAAACACCAGTTTTGAAACCTGCCGTGATGATGCGACAAGTCCCGAAAGCGCTACAGTTAAATGATTAATTAAGTTTGAGGAGACGGACCTTTCAGGTGAATATTCCATAATTTTATATTAATTGATTAACTCGAATGACATTACCAATGAACATTTAATCATAGATTATTTAAAGCCGATATATAAAAATGAGAAAAGTAAATAAAATGACCTGAAATTGCAAATAAAATCTGTAAAATGACTTTATAATTAAATGGGGAAAAATGCATTTTAATGACCTATAAAAACCTCATGTATCTAACATATGTATTGCATAATTTACTTAACCCATTGGAGACTTTTAACGAGTCTCCCTCGTGAGCAGGTAGAAAGTCCAAACAGCCCCACAACGAGCTAGACTCGTTGTTGTGTTATAACCCCCACCGTAAGAAGTTAGGTTTTTGTAGTGGTTTAAATTTTCGGTTCACCGTCAGTAAAATTTGTTGTTTGTTTATAGGTAAAGTAAAATATGTATAGGCCTAGTGTAGTGTATAGTTAGTTTATTTTTGTTATTATTTCAGAATAGTAGACTATAGCTGTAGGCATTTATTACGGTAAAATATAAGTGAATATAAATTTCAGTGTTTATTTGTTAAAATTCATAGTTGTAAATTTAATTTTTTTTTTGCGATATGTCCGTAAATAGGACACAACGTATTGCTATTGAGAAACTAAGAGAAGTAGTGAATGAAATGTTATGGGACACTGATTGTAGTGAATTATCATGGAACGAAGATTCGAACGATGAAATAATATACAGTGACAACGTAACCGTGCATGCTACTGATGGTAGAAATATTAGGTGAATTTCGTCCCAGTTTTTATCTATAGTATTTTATAATTTACAGGTCGATATATAACTAAGATAATTAAAGAATATACGAAGAACTTTTCCTGATTTTATAATGTATAGGTCTATGCTTATTTATATTTCATATATTTATTTTATTATGTACAGTATTATATTGCGGTTAGTTATTTTTTTCGGTTCTTGTTTGACAATATGATTTGTGTTTACTTTAGAGGCAATGTCCGAGAACTCTTACAAAAAGATGGTTTTTGAAATGTTTGTCAACTTCCACAGCCTTGAAAAATAACAAAACATAACGGTTTACAATGCACAAAAGAGGGTAGCAGGTAGGCCACATTCCTTTGCTATTCGTAAAAGTACAAGATACTAAAAGAAATTCAGGGGTAAACAAAATATCTGAAAACATAAGTCATAGAACACAGTATGTGTATTTTGTATTCTGATTTAAAGTCCAGCGCAGCCGGAGTAGCGGTGAAGAGATTTAAATGGGTTCCCAGTGAACATGCTAGGCGCTTTAAACGTGTCTCCAATGGGTTAATTATCAATCTGCATCGTCGCTGACAACTCGTATAAAATATGACATTTCATACAAATTCGGGTGTTAATCATCATTATGAACATTTTAGTAGGATTTGTCGCCATGGTTTACTCAGAGTGATCTTGGTGAATCAACCAACGTCGTAGCCTTCCCAAATCTCTCTTTCCTCGCAGTTGATATAGTAGAGATAGTTTAGGTAATCATCCCCTTACCATCCTCAAAGTGTGTTGCTTCAAATTTTGCCCTCTTTCAAATCCCATGTCTTGCCCATCACAGAACAAGAGACTTAATTAGTCTTATTATTCTGGTTTCCATAATAATAATAATAATGTGGCACACTATTAAGTAGTCTTCTGTATCACCTCCCTGTTCGTCTCCCTTTGTTCCATATATTTTCATATGAACATTATTCTCAAATAGGCTTTTCGTAATGTCATCTCATCGGATCCCATCCACGTAAAATAACCGTAAGAATAACAATTTATATATATATATATATATATATATTGAGAGAAGTAGATATGACGAGTGAATTTATCATTTACCCATAGTAAGAATTTAAACCTTAATAGATTATAAGGACTACAAAAAAAAAAGAAATCATGTTAGAATCTACATTATTACTATATATTATTTAGTAAATCAACACAGATTTAAGTAATTTCAGCTTGTTTTTTTCTATTACTTCTTTTTAAACTACGTATTAGGTATTAAATTGAACCAGCCTAAAAACAAATTATAAATTCAAGGATTCTGCCATAAATCTGTACTCTCACATCCTATTTTGTTGACTAACTTTAATACTTATTCTATGTATAAACTATTAGAAAGGACAAGAGGTTGAAGGATAGTAACTTTTTTAAAATACACGAACAGCAAGGTATTGATCTTACAGTTTCATAATGATTAATATAGGACTAGTTTGGATGTGATATACCAATGTTTTTTTTTAAATAATAACAAAACGTTTTATCAAATATGATTTATTACACCTATTTACAATGCTACAGCTACTCATGTTGTATATACAATTTTATATTGTATCTTGTTCTATATATTACATGCATTTAATTAAATACATTGTTTAATTAACATATTTCCAATATTAACAGCAACTCTGGTCATATTTACAATTTTCACAAACATCTTGTTGTATAATTTTCTATGCGTTACTGCCTTACAATTAAAAGAATAGGAATTATCATACTTGTAATCAAAGTACTTAGTAGTGAATATTTATTAATGTATCGTGTACAATTATAGAGAACAACAGTTTCAGAAGGAATGTTCAATGATATACATAGGTAAATATAAAACTTATATTAGATCCTCATTCCCTTCTTGGGTTTGGAGACTGGTTTCTTCCATTGGGTCGAATGGGATTTGCTCTTCCTTCCAGACATTTTACAATGCCGCATAACGTATTCGCCATTCACTGTGTTATCAACAGAATCTTCTGTAAATAAAAAGGAGATAAAAACAAATTAATATATGTATTACAGGAACAATTGCAAAAATCCTGTGCTATAAACAATATATTTTTCTTAATGTATGCACACTTAATGTTTCGTGGTATAGGCCTGCTTCCAAAATCCTAATTTTTAATTTATGTGTCAAAATCGAATCTGTACCCAGATTCGTGTAATATTAAATTATCGTACAATCCTTAAGCAAAATCTATGGACTTGAGTGTTATTCAGATTATACTCACTGTTTTAAGTTACTAATCGAAATGACCGGGATGACAATTTAAGATCAACCCCATCCTGAAATCACCATAATTAATTAGAAACTAACTTTTGACTTAATTATTAATAAATTAATTAACGATGCTTACCTGTGATAAATGTCACATGATTTTGCTGAAGTCCATTCAAAGATGTGAAAGGTTGGTAGACATTCTGTGTATCGCGACGAACTTCTACTCTTGGTGGGCTGATACGTTGAATTCTCTGTCTGCGAAATTCAGCTTTCAATCTAGCTTTCAGCACAGAATCTGAGCGGCAAAGAGCAAGCCATCTTCTGTTCACCCTTGATGCAGATAATAAAGTGCGAGAATCCAGATTCCTGTAAAATAAATATTTTAGATAAGGTACTGAAGTTTTGGACAGTTAAAGACATTTATAAATTTTAGAATGTGAAATTAATTTCTACATACAAAATTTCCAAATTGTATTTCCTGTTAACAAAAAGTAATATATCAAATATTCTGATTTTTTAATGTCAGTAATGAATCACTAAATAATATAAATTACACATAACCTAACTTAATAGCAAATAAATTGTTCAAGAATGTTTGTTACTTTACACTTCTGTTATGAATTCAAATAGGTGCATAAAACTAATTTATAGATCTTACTTTGAACATAAAATATCAATATACTTATGAAATTAATTGTAAAGCACCGTTGAGGTTATGTATTAAGTTGTTAAAATAAAAATAATACCTGACGTACTAGTCGTCCTCAATTACATTAAATTTCTGTATAAAAATCTTCGTCAAGTAATTAAAACTACGAAGGCCTTTCAGAATCTTGTTACATGTTCCAAATTAAGTGCAGATGATGGTACATGATTCTACGGAAATTTAATTTAGTTATGGACGATTATCTATCAGGTACTTATTTTAAGATATTAACATTTTATAAAACATCAGTTCCAAGTACACTAATTTGGGTGTGCAAATTCAAATAATTACGAAATTAAACATACCTCAAAATCATAATTCCAATTTCAGTAGGAAGTTTCCCTACAATATCGTAGCTATTTTCTTCAAGTTCAGCTGGCTGAACTCACTCCCACCACCAACAACAAGGAAAAAAACACTCTCCATCTTCACGCTTGTAGATACAACCAGCAGTACTTCACAGGTAGAATATCTCAAGAGAAGTGAGACGCTAGCGCCCGCTAACCTCCTTTTATACGATTTTAGCTCGCTCTCTTAACCAATCAGAATGAAGCCTACTAAGACATTTAGACCAACATCATATTACCATGATACTAAACTTCAAATTTTAAATGTAAGATTAACAAATATTTAGAGCAAATGGAAACAAACAAAATTGTAATATATTAGGTAATAAAAATATATGTAGTTTTCTGACCGTTTTTATTCTGGAATCTTATTTAACATACCATATTATGAAATCTAAAATTATTAAATTTATTTTAAAAAATTCAAAAATGTAATAACATGAATAATGCCATGAAAGAAATTACTCTTGATATGTTTTTGAAATTTTCCTCGAAATATAACAAACAAAATTGTACAGAACATTTTTTTCAGAAGGCTCTTCCAACATCGCTATTTTATCAATTAACCTACGACAAATTATATTTACTAAAATTATTTTTTATTGGATATGATTCGTTGAAATACACTTCTATAGACCACGAAAGGAACATAATTATTGTTCATCTTAGAAATAAAATGAAACTCTGGTGACATGCAAAGTGATTCTTATGGATTCATGTAGTATAATGCAGTAATTATTCGGTTTAAATATATATATATAGCCATTCGTTAGTGACAAAAGTGTATTAATTGTATTATTGATTTTTATGTTCGTGCTATTTTGTGAAATTTTAATAGTAGTGAACGTTAGTCACATTAAAATATATAATATTGCTCGTTTTCATGACATATAACTCATAAACTATTGCTATGAAATAACTATTCGTTCCTAGTTCTTATATTTGCTTATTTCTAACAATAATAGAAATTAAATGTATACAGTAATAAGACAAATACCAGGAATTATTTTCAGTGAATGACAGCATAAAAGCGGAACACCGTTCATGGTGAGAAAACAGTACAAGAAGTAAAATAAAAATTCACATAAATATAACCTAAAAATAGTGAAGACATTCATACGGCTGCTCCAAAAGTTAGATTAGAATCATGTTGAAACAGGATTACCAACCCAAACGCATTTATATTATTAACCATACACGATGCCAAACTCTGTGTTCCACAAACATTGAAAAACGTAAAAAAAATCGTAACTTCAAAAGACTGAGTTAACTACCCCAAACCGCTATCCAGCTACCTAAATTAACCGAAACATAAAGATAATGCTGTTTTTTTCACAACTTTAGATTAGATTTATACGAAATTAAAATTAATTTTCACCCTAATTATTGTATTTCTTTCTACCCAACAATAATATTCCGGCAAATATAATTTGTGGCACCGATACACACACACCGAAGATGGATATATTGTACTACTGTTATTTGAGAATTTCTTGTGATGTACGATAGTACGAACATATTACATTCAATAAATTTATCACTTCATTTTCACTTTTTTATGTTCTTAGTAGCAACATAAAATAATTTAAAAGTGTATAATTATCACTAGGTTGTTTACAGTTCTAAAACAATTTATGTTCTTAGTAGCAACATAAAATAATTTAAAAGTGTATAATTATCACTAGGTTAACCTCAATCGTATTAAACTAAAATGAAAAGTTATTAACTAAACATACAATGCAATACATAATGATCCTAAAGATTAAAAGTGAAGGATCGGCGGGTTTCAGCTAACACTGTTTTACACTTGAAGAAACTCCTCTGTACTTTCAACGATGTAATGAGTGCTTATTTGGAAAACGCTATTTCACCGAGTATTAATATTCGTTAAAAATACACATTCTTAAATCTTAATGCGTCAAAATACAGGGTATTTGAAACATTTTCATCTTACACAAATTAGAATTCATAACTGCTTCCCTAATCTCTTCATTTACATTGTTCATACAATTCTCAGCACTATTGATTAACTGTAATGACATTATCAATGAATATTTAATCATAGATTGTTTAAACCCGATATATAAAAATGAGAAAAGTAAATAAAATGACCTGAAATTACAAATAAAATTTGTAAAATAACTTTATAATTAAATGGGGAAAAAATGCATTTTAATGACCTATAAAAACCTCATAGTATGTTTATCTAACATATGTATTACACAATGCACTTAATTATCAATTTGCATCGTCGCTGACAACTCGTATAAAATATGACATTTCATAAAAATTCGGGTCTTAATCATCATTATGAACATTTTAGTAGGATCTGTCGCCATGGTTTAATCAGAGTGATCTTGGTGAATCAACCGACGTCGTAGCCTTCCCAAATCTCTCTTTCCTCGTGGTTGATATAGTAGAGATAGTCTAGGTAATCATCCCTTTACTATCCTCAAAGTATCTTGCTTCAAATGTTGCCCTATTTCAAATCCCATGTCTTGCCCATCACAGAATAAGAGACTTAATTATTCTTATTACTTCTGGTTTTCCATAATAATAATAGTAATAATAATAATAATAATAATAATAACGTGGCACACTATAAAATAGTATTCTGTATCACCTCACTGTTCGTGTCTCTTTGTTCCATATATTTTCATATGAACATTATTCTCAAATAGGCTTTTCGTAATGTCATCTCATCGGTTCCCATCCACGTAAAATAACCGTCAGAATAACAGTTTATATATATATATATATATATATATATTGATAAATGTAGGGATGACGAGTGAATATATCATTTACCCATAGTAAGAATTTAAATCTTAATGGATTATAAGGATCGCAGAAAAAAATCATGTTTGACTCTAATTTATTACTGTATATTTAGTAAATCAACACAGATTTAAGTAATTTCAGCTTGTTCTTTTTCTATTACTTCTTTTAAAAGTACGTTTAGGTATTAAATTGAACCAGCCTAAAGACAAATTATAAATTTAAGGGTTTTGGCATAAATCTGTACTCTCATATCCTATTTTGTTGACTAACTTTAATACTTATTCTATATATAAGCTATTAGAAAGGACAAGAGGTTGAAGGATATTAACTTTTTTAAAATACACGAACAGCAAAGTAGTGATCTTACAGTTTCGTAATAATTAATATAGGACTAGTTTGGATGTGATATACCAATGTATTTAAATAATAACAAAACGTTTATCGATATGATTTATTACACCTATTTACAATGCTAGAGCTACTCATGTTGTATATATAATTTTATTATTTATCTTGTTCTATAAAGTACATGCATTAATTAAATACATTGTTTAATTAACATATTTCCAATATTAACAGCAACTCTGGTCATATTTACAATTTTCACAAACATCTTGTAGTATAATTTTCTATGCGTTACCAGCTTACAATTTTTATAAGATTCATGATGTGTTCCGTTGAGGTTTATTCAAAATTAATATAAAATTATAGAATATTCACCTGAAAGGTCCGTCTCCTCAACTTAATTAATCATTTAACTGTAGCGCTCTCGGGACTTGTCCCATCATCGGCAGGATTCAAAACTGGTGTTTCACTGAAGATCTGGTAGAGGGGGTTGCATGTATTTGGTTCGTTTTCGTTTATCAGGCTGTCGTTGTGAGCTGCTTTCATGATTTCCATCTCTTCGAGTACGTTCATCTTCGCTGGATTATTTTCTCTGTGCATTACTGTTAGGGTGTTTCAATATTTAACATGCGATGTCCTTCAAAACACGTTATCCATGAAGGACATCGCATGTTAAATATTGAAAACACCCTAACAGTAATGCACAGAGAAAATAATCCAGCGAGGAAAAACGTACTCGAAGAGATGGAAATAATGAAAGCAGCTCACAACGACAGCCTGATAAACGAAAACGAACCAAATACATGCAACCCCCTCTGCCAGATCTTCAGTGAAACACCAGTTTTGAATCCTGCCGATGATGGGACAAGTCCCGAAAGCGCTACAGTTAAATGATTAATTAAGTTGAGGAGACGGACCTTTCAGGTGAATATTCTATAATTTTATATTAGCTTACAATTAAAAAAATAGGAATTATCATACTTGTAATCAAAGTACTTAATAGTGAATATTTATTAATGTATCGTGTACAATTATAGAGAACAACAGTTTCAGAAGGAATGTTCAATGATATACATAGGTAAATATAAATCTTATATTAGATCCTCATTCCCTTCTTGGATTTGGAGACTGGTTTCTTCCATTGGGTCGAATGGTATTTGCTCTTGTTTCTAGATTTTTTGCAATGCCGGATAACGTCCTCGGCACTCACTGTGTTCTCAACAGAATCTCGTGTAAATAAAAAGGAGATAAAAACAAATAAATATATGCAATACAGGAACAATTGCAAAAATCCTATTCTGTAAGCAAGATTTTTTTCTTAATATATGCACATTTAATGTTTGGAAATATGAGCCTGCTTCCAAAGTCCTAATTTTTTAATCCTTTGTCTCAAAATCTAATCTGTACGCAGTCGTGTAATGTTAAATTATTGTACAATCCTTAAGAAAAAATATATATACTTGAGTGTTATTTAGATTATACTTACTAATCGAAATGACCGGGATGACAATTTAAGATCAACCCCATCCTGAAATCATCATAATTAATTAGAAACTATGTTTTTACTTAATTATTAGTAAATTAATTAATTAACAAAGCTTACCTGTGATAAATGTGACATGAATTTGCTGAAGTCCATTCAAAGATGTGAAAGTTTGGTAGACATTCTGTGTATCGCGATGAACGTCTACTCTTGGTGGGCTGATACGTTGAATTCTCTGTCTGCGTAATTCGGCTTTCAATCTAATTTTCAGCACAGAATCTGAGCGGCAAAGAGCAAGCCATCTTCTGCTCACCCTTGATGCAGATAATAAAGTATGAGTATCCAGATTCCTGTAAAATATTTTTTTTAGAAAAGGTACTGAAGTTTGGACAGTTAGGAAACATTTATATATTTTAGAATGTGAAATTAATTGCTATATACAAATTTCCCAAATTGTATTTCCTATTAAGAAAAAGTAATATATCAAATATTCTTGTCTTTAACAGTCAGTTAAGCATCTCAAATGATATAAATAACGCATAAAAGTAATTTTATCGGACCATAATACTAAAAGTATTTATTATCTGTCGGGCTATTTTTGGCAGTAAAATTAATGTTACAATAATTTAAATTTTCATTATATCTTTTACGATGTGAAGATATTGCAAGTAAGAAATTAAAAAAAAAACTATAACTCAATATATAGAGAGTTAATGTTTCCTTTCTAGCTCATAAATGTTTAAATTTTCAACAAAATTGTATTTTATTTTATTTCTTGTACTTTTTTCTCACCATGAACGGTGTTCGCTTTTATGCTCTCATTCACCGAAAATAATTCCTGGTATTTATTTGTCTTATTTCTGTGTATATTTAATATCTTTTATTGTTAGAAGTAAGCAAATATAAAAACGAGGAACGAATAGTTATTTCATAGCAATAGTTATGAGTTTATGTCATGAAAACGAGCGATATTATATATTTTTATGTGACTAACGTTCACAACTATTAAAATTTCACAAATAGCACGAGCATAAAAACCAATAATACAATTCATACACTTTTGCCACTAAATGGCTATATATATAGTTAACCGAATAATTACTGCATTTAAACTACATGGATCAATAAGAATCACTTTGCATGTTTCTAAGATGGACAATAATTATGTCCCTTCCGTGGTACAGAGAAGTGTATTTCAACGAATCATATTCAATAAAAAATCTTTGTAGTAAATACAATTTATCGCAGGTTAATTGATAAAATACCGATGTTGGAAGAGCCTTGTGAAAAAATTGTAATGTATAATTTTGTTTGATATATTTAGAGGCTATTTTCAAAACATATCAAGAGTAACTTCTTTTATGGCATTTTTCATGTTATTTCATTTTTGAATTTTCCAAATAAATTTAATAATTTTAGGTTTCATAATATGGTATGATAAATAAGAATCCAGATTAAAGACGAACAGAAAACTACATATATTTTTATTACTAAACATTTTACAATTTTGCTTGTTTCCATTTGCTCTAAATATTTGTTAATCTTACATTTAAAATTTGAAGTTTAGTATCATTGTAATATGATATTGGTCTAAATTGCTTAGTAGGCTTCATTCTGATTGTTTAAGAGAGCGAGCTAAAATCGTATAAAAGGAGGGTTAGCGGGCGCTAGCGTCTCACTTATCTTGAGATATTCTACCTTTGAAGTACTGCTGGTTGTATCTACAAGCGTGAAGATGGAGAGTATTTTTTCCTTGTTGTTGGTGATGGGAGTGATTTCAGCAGCTGAACTTGAAGAAAATAGCTACGATATTGTAGGGAAGCTTCCTACTGAAATTGGAATTATGATATTGAGGTATGTTTAATTTCGAATTATTTGAATTTGCACACCCAAATTAGTGTACTTGGAACTGATGTTTTATAAAATGTTAAAATCTTAAAATAAGTACCTGATAGATCAGTCGTCCATAACTAAATTAAATTTCCGTAGAATCATGTACCATCATCTGCATTTAATTTGGAACATGTAACAAGATTCTGAAAGGCCTTCGTAGTTTTAGTTACTTGACGAAGATTTTTATACAGAAATTTAATGTAATTGAGGATGACTAATATGTCGGGTATTATTTTTATTTTAACAACTTAATACATAACCTCAACGGTGCTTTACAATTAATTTCATAAGTATATTGATATTTAATGTTCAAAGTAAGATCTATAAATTAGTTTTATGCGCTTACTTGAAGTCATAACAGAAGTGTAAAGTAACAAAATTCTTAAACAATTATTTGCTATTAAGTTAGGTTGAAAATGTGAAGAGAATACTCTAAATTCATTTGATTACATATTATTTTGTACCCATCGGAATGTATACAATCATATCTACAGTAATATAGTACATATTAATTACTAAACTTTCATTAGAATATAGATAATATTGAACAATTCTGCGTTTTTGTTCTATTTAGGGCATTTCTCAATGAATTTAAAATAACATGTACTTACTTACTTACTTACTCGCTGGCACTTTCGAACCCGTAGGTTCATGGCCGCGCAGACATAAGCTCTCCATACATTCCTATCCTGAGCCAATGCTTTCCAATCATTCCCTGATAATCTACTTCCCTCAAATCATAGTTAATGTTGTTCTCCCACCTCATTCTTGGTCTACCAACTGGGCGTTTTCCTTCTGGCTTTCCTACAAGAAGTTTCCATGCACGTCTTTCATTCCCCATAAGCGCAATATGCCCTGCCCATCGCAGTCTATGAGACTTAACTGTTCTTATTATATCTGGCTACCTATAAAGACCATGTAGTTCATTGTTATTAGCCTTCTCCATTCACCTGTCTGTTCATCTCTCTTTGGTCCAAAAATTTTCCTAAGGACTTTATTCTCAAATACTCGTAATCTCCTTTCCTACCTTAAAGTAAGAGTCCATGTTTCGCACCCATATAATATAACTGGTAGAATAATAATTTTATATATTTTCAGTTTAAAGTTTTTTTAAAGGAGTTGGGACATCAAGAGTCTCTGCAATGCATAATAGCACGCATTTCCAGAATTGAGCCTATGTTTAATTTCTTTGTGCATCCCATTCCTATTTGTGATTATTGTTCCTAGGTATTTGAATTCAGCCTCTTCCTCAAAATTTCCCTCATTTGTCAGTAGCTGTCCATTTCCATTATATACTGAATTTCTACGTGTGACCATATATTTAGTTTTACTGATATTTACTTCCAGTCCTAATGTCTTAGTGTTACTCAATAGTGTGTGCGTGTTGGCCTTCAGTATCTCCTCGCTATCGGCCACTAGTACTACATCATCAGCATAAACTAACAGCTTATTAATACCATTCAGTTGTAAGCCTTCCTCATTCTCTAAAGATTTAATGGCATGCTCTAGTACAAAATTAAATAGTAGAGGAGATAGTGCATCTCCTTGCTTCAACCCATTCTGGATTTCAAAAGTGTCTGAAAACTGTTTGCCTACACGCACCCTACTCTTTGAGCCATTTAGACACATTCCTATAAGTCTAACTCACTTTTTAGGAATTCAAACTCCAGCAGGATACTATATAACTTCTCCCTGTTAATTGAATCATATGCTTTTTTGAAGTCTACATATAGTTGATGTACAGTACCATTATATTCCCATTTCTTTTCTAAAATCTGTCTTATACTAAAAATCTGATCTATTGTAGACCTGTTTCTTCTAAATGCACATTGATGATCTCCTAGAATGTCATCAATATAGGGAGTAAGTCTGCTTACTAATATATTTGTTAGAATTTTGTACGAAGTTGAAAGTAATGAGATGCCCCTGTAGTTGTTCCAATCAGTTTTATCTCCTTTCTTATAAATTGGTACGATAATTGATTCCTTCCATTCATCTGGAAGAGCTTCTTTTTCCCAAATCATACTAAGCAACCAGCGTATCTTTTCCATCAATTTTTCTCCCCCTGATTTCATCAGTTCTGCTGGGATCTCATCTGAACCTGATGCTTTATACATCTTCAATTTTTCAATCGCCATTTCAACCTCTAATGCACTTGGCTCTGCGACTAGCATTTCTGCTGTCTGTAACTTATCCTCCTCAATGTCCTGTTCTGTATGTACATTTAATAGCTGATTAAAGTAACTTTTCCATCTATTTAACATACTCCTAGAATCTGCAATCATATCCCCATTTTCATTCACGAATTATATTTGTTCTAGCCTGAAACCCTTTCTTCTCTACACTAATTACCTGATATAATTCTCTAATGTTCCTATTTTTGGGCATTCATTTGAAGATCATTAATCTTCTCTCTCATATATTCCCTCTTTTTACTCTTTAGTAACTTGGTGGTTTCCCGTCTAACACTACCCATTTGCTCTAAATTTACCTCATTTGGCTCGTATAACCATTTCATTTTTGCTAGCTTTCTTTTCTTTACAATGTCGGCACATTCCTCATCAAACCATTTCTTGTTTTGCCTCTTTTTTAAAAAACCAATGCTTTCTGATGCTGACAATTTAACAGTATCTCTTATAGCCTCCCATTCTTTATTTATATCAGTTTCTTCTTCGTTTGCCACATCGTCATCTGAAGATTCCAGTACTTCAAATCTATTAGCAATTTTTATTTGGTATTCTTGCCGCATTTCATCATTTTTCAAGTTTTTTAATTCATATTTTACAGAATCATCTTTAGCGTTTGATCCTCTCATAAGCTACAGCCGTTGTCTGATTTTCACTCTGACCAGATGATGATCCGAATTGCAGTCTGTCCCTCTAACTGATCTAACATCAATGATGCTACTGTGCCAGCGTTTATCCACTAATACATGATCTATCTGGTTCCGAGTTTCTCCATCTGGGGACGTCCAGGTGTATTTATGAATATCCTTATGCTGAAATGTTGTGCTTTTAACAATGAGATTCTTTGATGTGGCAAATGTGAATAATCTAACCCCGTTGTCGTTACTATCTTCATGAAGACTGAATTTGCCTATTGTTGGTTTGAATATATCTTCCCGTCCCAATTTTGCATTAAAGTCTCCTAAGACAATTCTCATATGATATCGTGAAAGGCTATCAAATAAGCATTCTAATTCTTCATAGAACTCATCCTTGATCTTGTCATCTTTATCTTCTGTGGGGGCATGTACATTTACAATTATAAAATCATGTCGTTTACCCTTTAGAATTATGTATGATATCCTATCACTAACAAACTTAATATCTCGGATAGCGGATAGGATCCTCCTTCTGACTAAAAAACCCGTTCCAAATACATAGTATAATGCAAAGCTTCCTGATTCCTGACTACCTACTCCTGGCCACCTAACGTCCTGTAAAGCGACTATATCCAAGGGTGATTTATCTAATTCCTGCGTTAATATCTCTAGTGCCCCGCTATTGTGTAAAGTCCTAACATTTCATGTTCCTAGGAACATGCCCCTGTGTTTGAGCCTTTGGCATGGGTTCCCTGAAGTAGTCCCCGCCCGGAGAACCGAATGGGGGACTATTTGACCTCCGGAAAATTTTACCCCAAATGAACCCATGTCCGCATTTCTTGACGGTTGTATTTTTACGGTGTGGAAAGATCATCACTCTTTCGGCCAAGGTACTTTTTTCGTCTGGCTTATCACCTTCGACCAGTCCGGCATGGGTAACCCTATCGGCAGCAATGCTACAGCCGGCATAGCTCTCAGGATAATATGTAATTAATTGTAATTCTCATTTGGGGTTATGTAGTAAAATTTTAAAATATGTCCCTGATATATCAATCGCCCTTAATTAAAATTGATTTATGTTTTAACTACTTGAAGATTTTTTAAACAGAAATTCAATTTGGTTTGAGGTCGACTGATACATCAGTTTCTTATTTAAATATTATAAAATTATAAGTTAGTTTGAGAAAATGAAGGTTTCCATAATGTAATTCCAAATTATTCATCAATGTAGGATATTTCTTTTTTATAGACAGATAACGTCATTTATGAAAATTTTATAACCTAATTTCTATGTGTATGTTGAGTAAATAGTTTAAGGAAATACACTTTGTTGAAAATTTATACATTTATGAGCTTGAAAGTAAAACGTAACTCTCTATATGTTTTTTATAGTTTTTTTTTAATTTCCTACTTGCAATATCTTCACATCGTTAACGAAAATTTAAATTATTATAACATTAATATTACTGCCAAAAATAGCCCAACAGGGAATAAATACGTTTAGTATTATGGACCAATAAAAATTACCGTTATGTGTTATTTATATTATTTAGTGATTCATTACTAACAGTAAAAAAAATCAGAATATTTGATATATTACTTTTCCTTAACAGGAAATACAATTTGGAAATTTTGTACGTAGAAATTAATTTCACATTCTAAAATTTATAAATGTTTCTAAACTGTCCAAACTTCAGTACCTTATCTAAAATTTTTATTTTACAGGAATCTGGATTCTCGCACTTTATTATCTGCATCAAGGGTGAGCAGAAGATGGCTTGCTCTTTGCCGCTCAGATTCTGTGCTGAAAGCTAGATTGAAAACTGAATTAAGTAGACAGAGAATTCAACGTATCAGGCCACAAAGAGTACAAGTTCGTCGCAATACACAGAATGTCTACCAACCTTTCACATCTCTGAATGGACTTCAGCAAAATCATGTGATATTTATCACAGGTAAGCTTTGTTAATTAATTAATTTATTAATAATTAAGTCAAAACATAGTTTCTAATTAATTATGGTGATTTCAGGATGGGGTTGATCTTAAATTCTCATCCCGGTCATTTGGATTAGTAACTTAAAACAGTGAGTATAATCTAAATAACACTCAAGTGAAATATATTTTTCTTAAGGATTGTACAATAATTTAACATTACACGACTGCGTACAGATAAAGATTTTGAGACAAAGAATTAAAAATTAGGAATTTGAACATTCCTTCTGAAAATTGTTGTTCTCTATAATTGTACACGATACACTAATAAATATTCACTATTAAGTACTTTGATTACAAGTATGATAATTCCTATTGTTTTTAATTGTAAGCTAGTAACGCATAGAAAATTATACTACAAGATGTTTGTGAAAATTGTAAATATGACCAGAGTTGCTGTTAATATTGGAAATATGTTAATTAAACAATGTATTTAATTAATGCATGTACTTTATAGAACAAGATAAATATAAAATTGTATATACAACATGAGTAGCTGTAGCATTGTAAATAGGTGTAATAAATCATGTTTGATAAACGTTTTGTTATTATTAAAAAAACATTGGTATATCACATCCAAACTAGTCCTATATTAATCATTATGAAACTGTAAGATCATTACCTTGCAGTTCGTGTATTTTAAAAAAGTTAATATCCTTCAACCTCTTGTCCTTTTTAATAGCTTATATATAGAATAAGTATTAAAGTTAGTCAACAAAATAGGATATGAGAGTACAGATTTATGGCAAAACCCTTAAATTTATAATTTGTCTTTAGGCTGGTTCAATTTAATACCTAAACGTAATTTTAAAAGAAGTAACAGAAAAAGAACAAGCTGAAATTACTTAAATTTGTGTTGATTTACTAAATATACAGTAATAAATTTGAGTCAAACATGATTTTTTTCTGCGATCCTTATAATCCATTAAGATTTAAATTCTTACTATGGGTAAATGATATATTCACTCGTCATCCCTACATTTATCAATATGTATATATATATATATATATATATATATATATATATATATATATATATATAAACTGTTATTCTGACGGTTATTTTACGTGGATGGGAACCGATGAGATGACATTACGAAAAGCCTATTTGAGAATACTGTTCATATGAAAATATATGGGACAAAGAGAGACGAACAGGGAGGTGATACAGAAGACTACTTAATAGTGTGCCACATTATTATTATTATTGTTATTATTATTATTATGGAAAACCAGAAGTAATAAGAATAATTAAGTCTCTTATTCTGTGATGGGCAAGACATGGGATTTGAAAGAGGGCAAAATTTGAAGCAACATACTTTGAGGATAGTAAGGGGATGATTACCTAAACTATCTCTACTATATCAACCGCGAGGAAAGAGAGATTTGGGAAGGCTACGACGTCGGTTGATTCACCAAGATCACTCTGATTAAAAAGAGAAAACGTCAACGGTCCAACGGCCGCAATTTATATTTTTTTACTAAACTCATTATATAAAATTAATTTAAAAAGTAAAGCGGAGTTTATTAAATAAGATAAATCGGACCATACGGATTAGGAATTAAACTGAAACAAAATTTTAAAAATATCTAGGAGTCACAAAATTCGATTTTCGCAACGAATCCCAGTAATTTCTATTGAAATAAGGTGAAGGAATTCTCCAAAAATCAGCCAAACCCGACAATTCGATATGAGGATTCACCTGTAACCCATAGTTAGAAGAAAAAACCTCTGAAACTATGGAACCAGTAGTTTCATGGCCACACGGACATAAGCTGTTCATACATTCCTATCCTCAGCTAGCGTTTTCCATTCATCCTTTGTATGATCTACTTCCCTGAAATCAGGGTAAATGTTACTTCCCCACCTCATTCTTGGTCTAGGAACTGGATATTTTCCCTCTGATTTTCCTTTAAGAAGCTTCCATGCGCTTCTTTTATAGCCCGCTCGTGCGACATTTCCTGCCCATCTCTGTCAACGACACTTAACTGTTCTTACAATATCTGTTTTTTTTATAATTATCGTGCAACTCACTGTTAATATCGCTTCTCCATTCATCTGTTGGTTCTTCTCTCTTTGGTCCAACCATTTTTAAGGACATTATACTCAAATACTGGTAATCTCCTTTCCTCGCACAAAGTAAGAGACATGTGTGCTATAACTGGGAGAATAACATTTCTATATAGTTTCAGCTTAATGTTTTATGCCATAAGCTGGTACGACAAGAGTCCCTGTTATGTATAATGCCATGCATTTCAAGAATTGAGGCTATGTTTAGTTTCTTTATCTATTTCTTTTCTATTTATAATTATCCTAGGTTTTTGAATTCGGCCACTTCTTGAAAATATCCCCCATTTGTCATAAACTTTGTAGACCACTAGTATCTATGAATTGCTAATTTTGTTTGATTGCAGTTCGTTTGATAGTATGTATTATCATAACATTAAGGTGTTTTGTGTAATATTGAAAGTCCTTTACACAGGAACTGCGTCAACTAAGCGAATTCCTCAGCAGTTCGAAATTATGGTTCTATGATAGTGGTTTAGGGAAACACACAATTCTATTGTTAAATTGGAGAAAATCAGGTTCTTAAAACTGTCGTACTGCAATGTTTACCCATAAATAATTACCATTTTGCATATTTCATATACCGAGGTTCGTTGTGAAATACCGAAAATTGCAGTCGCTAGAGCTCTTTTTAAAATTTTCTCTTCAGAATAACTCGTACATTTAATGGTTTACTTTTTCTGGTTAAGGAACTCGACTAAAATTTTTAATCGATTGTGTATGCTAAGTTTGGTTTCCATAAAACAAATATTGCGATCGAAGGACCGTTAGCGTATATATATGCATATATATATATATATATATATATATATATGCATATATATATATATATATTTACTGTTCATGGGAATTTCCGGTGTATTTTTGGTTGTGATTATATCTCTTTTGGTCTAATTATATTAAGACTATGAATTTGTTTTTCATATTCAACCAGAATGATACTTTTTATTTGCCTACGCCATTTTACGATCAGTTCCCAATAAGTTGTCTCTTACAAATAGATATCAACTGTGAAGATCTATATATTTTTAAATCTTTTCATGAGAACAAGCTCAGTAACTTCATTTCCTTATATTCGCTAAAATGAAGCATGTTTGACGTATACAATACATATGAATTAGGTAATATTAATTTCAGATTCGTATATTGAAAATATAAGGAGAAAATTACTCACGATTTCGTGTGTGTTGGATTCTGTACACTTGATGATTTGAAGTGGTATGCACACACTTAGACAAAAAAAAAAGTAATCTCCTGATTCGATCAACCGATCGGGGAACTTCGTGAGCACTCGCAGAAGCCTTATTCACATTAACACATTTTCAGTAATTGTACTGTGTTGTATGCTAGCTAACGCAGTGCACACTCAAGTAACATAAAAGAGAGAGCTTGCATTTGTGTATTTCCGTGGTCGAGAGTTTTATCACACAACATCTGCCTCCGTTACCTCACGGGTTCGATTCCCGTTCTACTATTTTTTTTTACTGAATGTTAGGATAACATATCGCCTGTAATATAGTTTCATATCTAATTTTATTTATGAGTTTTATGGCATTAATGCACACACAAAACATATAAATGAAAACCTTGTAATAATTAAATGAAGAAGAAAGAATATCTTCTAAAATTAAAATTTTAACAAAATTAATATCGGGTGTATGAACCCCTCAGCATCTATTACCGCCATCCATCTGTGGGGCATTGTTGCAATCAAATTTCTACTGTCACGTGGACTTTCGGCTATAGCATTCCAGACGTCCTGAATTTGTGCCCATAACCTGTCTTTCCTGCATCTGCAGAAAATTAGAGTTCATTATAAACAAACTTGATAGAGGCTTTTGCGCAGAAAGTATGCGCATCACTCAATTGAAATCAATACAAAGACATCACCTAGAACAAACCCTGATTGTGGTAAAATAATTGTTACAATAACGACATTAACATTGATTTAGTTCAATTGTCAAAATAAAATGTATTTAATTCATGAAACATTTTAATACAAATATTACGAAAAACTACATAATTGAGGATGCGAACCTGCGACCTTCATTAACAGGAACAGTGGCTGCATGCTTTACCACTGAGCTAACAGGGCACGTAGGAGTATGTTCACTCAATTCATGCCACATAACGGAGTAGCACAGGGCCTGCACAATTATGACTAGTTTGCTATTGTGAACCCAGCGCTGTGTCGATTAGGACTTAGACGAAATATGCGTTCAAGAGATGACTCATTTCTTTTGTCTAAGGCTATACTTGTTTATAAGAATAAGCTATTTTAAAATACGTCTACCTATTTTGGCTTGATTGGGCATTATTTTTCATTAATAGCCAAACTAGTACCTGTAAGTGTACTACGGGTTACGTGAAAATGAACTGATCAATTTATTGAATGTAATATATCCGTACTATCGTACATCACAAAAAATGCCCAAATTACGGTAATTTATCCATCTTAGGTGTATGTGTATCGGTACCAAATATTATATTTGCCGGTATATTATTCTTGGGTAGAAAGAAATACGATAATTAGGGGGAAAATTAATTTTAATTTCGTATAACTCTAATCTAATGTTGTGAAAGAAACAGTATTTTCTTTATGTTTCGGTGCATTTAGGTAGCTGGATAGCGGTTTGGGGTAGTTAACTACAGTCTGTTGAAGTTACGATTTTTTACGTTTTTGAATGTTTGTCGATCACAGAGTATGACTTAGAGTATGGTAAGTAACAAAAATGCGTTTGGGTGAGTAATCCAGTTTTAATATGATTCTAATGTAACTTTTGGAGCAGCCGTATGAATGTTTTCACTCTTTTTAGGTTATATTTATATGAATTTTTATTTTATTTCTTGTGCTTTTTTCTCACCATGAACGGTGTTCGCTTTTATGCTCTCATTCACTGAAAATAACTCCTGGTGTTTATTTGTCTGATTTCTGTGTATATTTAATATCCATTATTGTTAGAAAGAAGCAAATATAAAAACGAGAAACGAATAGTTATTTCATAGCAATAGTTATGAGTTATATGTCATGAAAACGAGCGATATTATATATTTTAATGTGACTAACGTTCACAACTATTAAAATTTCACAAAATAGCACGAGCATAAAAACCAATAATACAATTCATACACTTTTGCCACTAAATGGCTATATATATATATATAGTTAACCGAATAATTACTGCATTAAACTACATGGATCCACAACAATCACTTTGCATGTCACCAGAGTTTCATTTAATTCCTAAGATGGACAATAATTATGTCCCTTCCGTGGTATAGATAGAGAAGTGTATTTCAACGAATCATATTCAATAAAAAATCATTGTAGTAAATATAATTTCTCGTAGGTTAATTGATAAAATACCGATATTGGAAGAGCCTTGTGAAAAAAATTGTAATATATAATTTAGAGGCCATTTTCAAAACATATCAAGAGTAACTTCTTTTATGGCATTTTTCATGTTATTTCATTTTTTAATTTTCCAAAATAAATTTAATAATTTTAGGTTTCATAATATGGTATGATAAATAAGAATCCAGATTAAAGACGAACAGAAAAACTACATATATTTTTATTACTAAACATTTTACAATTTTGCTTGTTTCCATTTGCTCTAAATATTTGTTAATCTTACATTTAAAATTTGAAGTTTAGTATCATGGTAATATGATATTGGTCTAAATTTCTTAGTAGGCTTCATTCTGATTGGTTAAGAGAGCGAGCTAAAATCGAATAAAAGGAGGTTAGTGGGCGCTAGCGTCTCAGTTGGGTTCTGCTGCAAGTACGGAGCATTAGTCAGCTGTAAAGCTTCCAACCTACTTCTACGGCGCAACGTGGCTCTGGGAAACTTCTGGAACACCTTCAATCCTTTTCCTTGAGGTGAGCTCCAGCTTTTGTTCGTCCTTGCCTCTTTCAGATTTCAGAAATGTTTTAATTTGATTCTATTTAACGTTTGATATTGTTGATCCAGTGTTTTATTATATTAGTTTTTTAGTTTTTTATATTTTATAAATAATTAGTATAAATTTAGTGTTTGAGTTAAAATAACTGAGTGTTTGTTTTAGTATAATTCAAAACATTTCCAATAATCGAATAATTTATTATCGTTTCATGGTTCATTAGATAATTTTATAAATTAAGTGTATTTTAATTCATAACTCTTCGCCTCGCCCTATGGGGCGAGGGCTGTTATTTTGTAAATACAAATACCATCCTCCCATCTTAATTATTTGCTATTAATGGATAAAAACGAGATGGAAATGAAGCAAACAATAAAAACGAGAAAGGAGATGCGAGAAGCAGAAGTGGAAACGTTGGGTAGTTCCTTTAGTTCAAATGCCACTTCAGATGATGGAGACATATCCATGGACATAGAAAAAAATGTCTAAGGAAATAGAAGAGAAACTCCTTAAGAATATAGAAAATGATACTAGGGATGTGGGAAAGAAAGCAAAAAGAGGCCAAACACAGGAAGATGGATTTGAATTTCCAACTAAAGTGGCACGTATCAATCAAAAAGAAGTACCCGCCACGGTTCCTACATCTATTAGATTTGAAAGATTATTAGAAGAAAGCCCGCCGAATCGCCGAGTGCTGCAGATGTGCAACTCCAACAAATTCTAAGGAAACTAGAAAAGTTAATTAACAATTCTACCAGCTGTTAGGTTCGTTCTCCGGGGCATATAGGCCGTGGTCCAGTCGTTCTTTCTACTCGACGTTTAGTCTACTGCTGCGGTAGACATCTTTCAGGAGCTACTGCGTGCTCCTCTGTGAACTCCTCAACAGGCGGGCTGCAGACTGGCTGGTCGTTGGAAACTTCCCTCCCTATTTATAGGCCACGCCCTTGGTGGAGAGGCGGCGTTCTGCGCGGTCCGTGTTGGGTGCTGTTTTTGTCCAGGATGTCGCTAGCAGAAGTCATAGGCTTCGTTGTCGTATTGTGCAAGTGCCGGGATCCAGATTTTGTTTATCGTCATGGTTTCTTCTTTTTTTGTTTAAAGGAATTTTTGTGTTTTATATATTTCACTGGCTTTCTCTGTAAAGTATGGTGTAATAATGTGATGTTTGGGACAATTACCTGTGTTTCTTCTGAATCTTATTGTATGTTCTTGGTTGTTCATCCAGTGTTCCGCTACGGCTGATTTTTCCTTTTGTTTTAGTCTGCAATGCCTCTTGTGTTCTTGCAATCTTGTGGTAACCATTCTTTTGTTGTGCCGATATAAACCTGTCCACAACTGCAAGGGATGCGATATATACCGGCAGTACTTAACGGATCTCTTGTATCTTTGGCTGGGCGCAGTATATTGCTGATTTTTTGTGTTGGCTTGTAGGTTGTAGATATGTTATATTTATTTAATATTCGACCAATTCTCTCCGTTATAGTCTTGATATATGGTAGGTACACCTTACCCTTTGCCTCCTCCTTGTTCCCGTTTTCGGATTTGTATTATTGGGATTTATGGCTCGGCGAAAATCTGTTTTGCTGTATCCATTGGATTGAAACGCTGCTTGGAGATGATTAATTTCTTCTTGTAGATACTGTGGTTCCGAAATCCTTTTGGCTCGTTCCACCGGGTTTTAATTATTCCGCGTTTTTGTCTGGGATGATGGTTGGACCGCTTATGTAGGTATCTGTCTGTGTGAGTCTTTTTCCTGTATACCTTGTGTCCAAGTGTCATGTCTTGGTTTCGAATTACTAAAACATCCAAAAACGGTAGACTGTTGTTCTCTTCTCTTTCCAGGGTGAATTGGATGCTGGGACAAATGCCATTTAAATGTTGCCTGAAGTTATCAAGTTCTTCTTCACCATGCTCCCAAATGACGAATGTGTCATCCACATATCTCAGCCAAATGGATGACACATTCGTCATTTGGGAGCATGGTGAAGAAGAACTTGATAACTTCAGGCAACATTTAAATGGCATTTGTCCCAGCATCCAATTCACCCTGGAAAGAGAAGAGAACAACAGTCTACCGTTTTTGGATGTTTTAGTAATTCGAAACCAAGACATGACACTTGGACACAAGGTATACAGGAAAAAGACTCACACAGACAGATACCTACATAAGCGGTCCAACCATCATCCCAGACAAAAACGCGGAATAATTAAAACCCTGGTGGAACGAGCCAAAAGGATTTCGGAACCACAGTATCTACAAGAAGAAATTAATCATCTCCAAGCAGCGTTTCAATCCAATGGATACAGCAAAACAGATTTTCGCCGAGCCATAAATCCCAATAAATACAAATCCGAAAACGGGAACAAGGAGGAGGCAAAGGGTAGGTGTACCTACCATATATCAAGACTATAACGGAGAGAATTGGTCGAATATTAAATAAATATAACATATCTACAACCTACAAGCCAACACAAAAAAATCAGCAATATACTGCGCCCAGCCAAAGATACAAGAGATCCGTTAAGTACTGCCGGTATATATCGCATACCTTGCAGTTGTGGACAGGTTTATATCGGCACAACAAAAAGAATGGTTACCACAAGATTGCAAGAACACAAGAGCATTGCAGACTAAAACAAAAGGAAAAATCAGCCGTAGCGGAACAATGGATGAACAACCAAGAACATACAATAAGATTCGAGAAACACAGGTATTGTCCCAAACATCACATTATTACACCAGACTGTACAGAGAAGCCATTGAAATATATAAACACAAAAATTCCTTTAACAAAAAAGAAGAAACCATGAAGATAAACAAAATCTGGATCCCGGCACTGCACAATACGACAACGAAGCCTATGACTTCTGCTAGCGACAGCCTGGACAAAACAGCACGCAACACGGACCGCGCAGAAAACCGCCTCTCCACCAGGGGCGTGCCTATAAATAGGGAGGGAGTTTCCAACGACCAGCCAGTCTGCAGCCGACTGTTGGAGGAGTTCACAGAGAGCACGCAGTATCTCCTGAAGATGTCTACCGCAGCAGTAGACGAAACGTCGAGTAGAAGAACGACTGGACCACGGCCTATATGCCCGGAAGACGAACCTAACAGGGATCAAGACGCCGGCCGTGAAAGCCTACAGTTATACATTTCTACCAGCTCTCATCCTCAGCCACAAAATTCTGGAATTAAAAAGTGAACTAAACCACCTCCGATCACGATTGTTAAACAAAAGATAGATTTTATTGGCTTCTCAGAAAATATGCGAACTCTTTTGACTCAGGATGTTAGTGTAGTGGTACACTGGAGCTGGGAGTCAGAATTAATACAAAATGTGTAGAATACTTCAATCAACTGGAAGGATAAAACTTAACAGTTTGCATATTCAGTATTATACTTACCCGACGTATGAGAAATTTTTATTCTAAGTAAGTCCTCCAAGGATTGCCACCAGATATAAGAGAAGAAGATATAATATTTGAATTAATATTACACGAATATCCCAGTGCAAAATATTCGACAAATAAAGAAAACTATTATAAGAAAATGAAGCGGGTAATAGAAACTATCAAAATATGCCAATCTGGATTCTTACATTGGATCGGAACCGGAGCATAATGGATTTTGGAGATTTGAAACACTTGTGGAATATTAGAGTCAAAATTGAAGAATACCGAGGAAGAGCCGGTATTCCGCATTGTTATAATTGCCAAAGATTTGGTCATAAGGCTACATGGTGTACAGCACACCCTGTGTGTATGAGATGTGCTGCTCACCATAGTGCCAAAGAGTGCACATCTCAAACTCTTAAACTGTGGGAATTGTGGCGGAGAACATCAAGCTAATGATAAGAAGCTGTCCAACTTTTACCAAATTTATGACAAACTTACAGACACCTAAGAATAAGTCTACTTCAACAAGTAAATATTACTAGTAGAAAAGACTTTCCTTCTTTAAAAAGAAACTTGGGAAAACTCATGAAAAAACTTGAAGAAAATATACAAACAAGGAAATAATATGAATGATTTTTTGGAAACTTTTTAAAATTTCTAAAAGGTCTAAACCTTGGCATGGATGGTGACGTGTACTTCAAAATCTGATTGTAAAACATGAAATCTTGCCCCGGATACTCTCACCAAAAATGGATTTTTTAGTGGAGACCGTTCTTATCGTTTTTTAATGCCTTATAAACCTTTTAAAAGGGAAAATACTAGAGATCTTAAAATACTATTTTTTTAATGCTAATGGAATAGAAAGACAGATTATTGATTTAGAACTATTAATTAATAAACTTGATCTGGATCCTGATTTTGAATAAATGAAACCAAATTAACTCGTTTTAAAACTTTAAAGATAAAGAATTATATAACATACAGAAAGGAATCCAGAGAGCCACATGGGGGCTTGGCTGTCTTAATAAAAGAGAAATATACCACACTCCCGTAAGAATATATCAAATATTAAGGATATTGAAGCGGTCGCGATTTGAAATTCCCATTACTAATAATAAACCGGTGATCTTTGGATCCATTTATTATTCTCCAAATTTCGCAATAAATTCAAGTAGAAATTACTAATTTAGTCACTTGTGTTCAAAATTAAGTTTTGGGCAGGAGATTTTAATGCTAAAAACACCAAATGGAAATGTAACAAAACAAATATCCGGGGCAGATTAATTAATAAATTGGCGAAGACTTATGGATTTGATATAATTGTACCGGACGAACCTACCTACTATCCGTATAAGCAACAAGGGGACCCAGATATATTGGATATCTGTTTTTTGCTCAGGGGAGATCAAACCTGTGGATCTCTGCGTCCTACACTAACTAGACTCCGATCATCTTCCTGTACTAATGCAGGTGCCTACAACTGGGACTTTTCTAAGAAATAATGTATTATCTAATGAAGTTGACTGGGAAAATTTAAACGTAGCATTTAGTTTTGCCTCATACTAATTAGTATGAATAATAAAAATGAAATAGATTTTTATACCAAGCTATATACCGATACGACGAATGAAAACATCAAAGTTAATGGGGTATGAAAAATAATGGTACGTCATACTGCAATAATCTTACAGTTAAACAGAACAATAATGATACAGTCAATGGTCAAACATAAAAATCATTTACGGAAAAAATGGCAGAAATTTAGAAATCCCAGAGATAAATCTAAAGTCAATTTCTTAGTAAAATATAGCATAAAAGAAATTGAAAATATATAAAATTTAAATTTTAAAAATGAACTGAAGAAAAGCCTTGAAACCAATAAAACTTGGGAGTTTTGGTTAAATAAAAATAGAAATAGGATATCGATTATTAAAGCACCGCTAGAAGATGATCGGGGGAGATTTATTTATGGGGACGCAGGGGGGGGGAAGACAGCACAGTATATGGCCGATTGATTGGGAGAGGGTATTTGAGGAAAATAAAATAGAAAATCAGGACCAAATTTTTATTGAATACCATAAATGAAACTGTAGATATTTTTCTAACTTTGGATAATTGAAAACACCCAATTCAATTTTGATTACCCCGGTCCAATTTAAAGAAATTGATTGTTAATACGCCGAATACTAAGTCACCGGGGCCGTACGTTGTCCCTTATGAGGCCTTAAAGAATTTTCATCAGAAAATCTTACATAGTTTTAACAAAATTACTAAACGCGATGCTCAGATTCGGGTACATACCTAGGGGATTGGAAGAAGTCTCGATTAGTTCTCATACCGAAAGGAGCCAAGAGTAAAAGAGATGCACGGAACTATCGACCTATACGCCTCTTGAACACTATGGCAAAGATTATGGGAAAACATATCCAACATTTTTTACTTTCCGTATATCGAAGACATTTATACCATCTGAACAATATGGATTTGTGAAAAATAAATCGACCACTCTACAGTTAGTTGAGAACTACTAATAACCTTAAAAAGACTATTAATAATGGGGGTGTAACCCTGGGTGTGGTTCTTGGATCTGCAAAAAGCGTTTGATACCGTCTTGCACCGGGGACTTGTTTTTTATAAAATTAATAAATTTTGAAATACCGTTTTATGTAATCAAAATTATAAATGAATACTTAAACGACAGAACATTTCAAGTAATACAATCATGTGTCCTCTCGCAGATTAAAATGGTCAGGGCGGGTGTACCACAGGGTTCTAGACTAGCACCATTTCTATATAATTTGTATACTGCTGACGTTCCAAAAAGAGCCAACATCGATATATCTATCTATGCGGATGATATAGCTGTCTTCACATCGAATAGAAAATTACAATTATGCGTACTATTCCATGCGAAGACAGCTAGAAGACATAGCACAATGGTGCACCGACTGGAAGCTTAAAATTAATACTGAGAAAAACTGTATGTGTACGTCAGTTCACCAGAAAACTTATTATACACAAAATTCCAAAATTAAATTTAGTTAATAAAACTATAGAATATAATAAAAAAGTTAAATATTTGGGCCTTGTTTGGGATAATAGACTAAAATGGGGTGCACATGCGAAGTACACCATTCAAAAAATGGAACACAGCAGAAGATTCCGTTTTTTTTTTTTTGGGGGGGGGGTTTTTTTTTTTTTTTTGTTTTTTTTTTTTTTTTGTTTTTGGTTTTTTTTTTTTTTTTTTCTGTGTTTAATCTTTGTCCTTAACACCATTATATACACATATTAAATATATGGTGTACAAGCAACTCATCAGGAGCTCTGCTACTTATGCGGCTAGTTCCTGGTGCGATGCTAAAACATTGTTAAAAAAATTACAATTTAAAGAAAATAGGATATTGAGAAAAATTTCCCAGGCGGGCAGATATGTCACTAATCAGGAAATTAAAGGAAAATTGAATCATCAAAATATTGTTGATTATATAAAGCAGCTTAAAATTGATGATGATAGTAGGTTGGCGAATATTTTATGATGTTTAATTCTCTAGCTCTTTCTTTTCTCAATGAACGGAATTATAAATTTCTTTTTAATTCTAATTGAAGATTATATTATAAGTATTTAATTATTATTACTAATATATTTAATAACATAAAATATAATTTAAAAAATAAAATAAATAAAAAACATTCTAGAAAAAAAAATTATAGATTTGAATAGTAAGTAAAACACAAGGATCAACATTTTTATTTATTTTAACTTTTTTATAAGGGAGTGAGATCCTGTCTCATCCTATATATAAGATTTTTAACTATAGAATTAAATATGGAGAGAGGCAGAGCCAACGGCTGGAACTTTCAAATCCATCACACAAGATTCCATAGCGTAGCGTCTCACTTCTCTTGAGATATTCTACCTGTGAAGTATGCTGGTTGTATCTACAAGCGTGAAGATGGAGAGTGTTTTTTCCTTGTTGTTGGTGATGGGAATGAGTTCAGCAGCTGAACTTGAAGAAAATAGCTACGATATTGTAGGGAAGCTTCCTACTGAAATTGGAATTATGATATTGAGGTATGTTTAATTTCGAATTATTTGAATTTGCACACTCAAATTAGTGTACTTGGAACTGATGTTTTATAAAATGTTAAAATCTTAAAATAAGTACCTGATAGATCAGTCGTCCATAACTAAATTAAATTTCCGTAGAATCATGTTCCATCATCTGAATTTATTTGGAACATGTAACAAGATTCTGAAAGGCCTTCGTAGTTTTAATTACTTGACGAAGATTTTTTATACAGAAATTTAATGTAATTGAGGATGACTAATATGTCGGGTATTATTTTTATTTTAACAACTTAATACATAACCTCAACGGTGCTTTACAATTAATTTCATAAGTATATTGATATTTTATGTTCGAAGTAAGATCTATAAATTAGTTTTATGCACCTACATGAAGTCATAACAAAAGAGTAAAGTAACAAAAATTCTTAAACAATTTATTTGCAATTAAGTTAGGTTGAAAATGTGAAGAGAATACTCTAAATTCATTTGATTACATATTATTTTGTACCCATCGGAATGTATAGAATCATATCTACAGTAATATAGTACATATTCATTACTAAACTTTCATTAGAATATTGAACCATTCTGCGTTTTTGTTCTATTTAGGGCATTTCTCAATGAATTAAAAATACTTACTTACTTACTCACTGGCACTATCGAATCCGTAGGTTCATGACCGCACGGACATAAGCTCTCCATACATCCCTATCCTGAGCTAATGCTTTCCTTTCATTCCCTGTATAATCTACTTCCCTGAAATCATAGTTAATGTTATTCTCCCACCTCACTCTTGGTCTACCAACTGGTCGTTTTCCCTCTGGCTTTCCTTCAAGAAGCTTCCATGCAAGTCTTTCATTCCCCATACGTGCAACATGTCCTGCCCATCGCAGTCTACGAGACTTAACTGTTCTTATTATATCTGGCTTCCTATAAAGACTATGTAGTTCATTGTTATGTAGTCTTCTCCATTCACCTGTCTGTTCATCTCTCTTTGGTCCAAAAATTTTCCTAAGTACTTTATTCTCAAATACTTGTAATCTCCTTTCCTCTCTTAAAGTAAGAGTCCATGTTTCGCACCCATATAATATAACTGGTAGAATAATAATTTTATATATTTTCAGTTTAACGTTTTTTGAAAGGAGTTGGGACATCAAGAGTCTCTGCAATGCATAATAGCACGCATTTCCAGAATTGAGCCTATGTTTAATTTCTTTGCGCATCTCTCTATGTAATTAATTGTAATTCACATTTGAGGTTATCTAGTAAAATTTCAAAATATGTCCCTGATATATCAGTCGCCTTTAATTAAAATGGATTTCTGTTTAACTACTTGAAGTTGTTTTAAACAGAAATTGAATTTGGTTTGAGGTCGACGGATACATCAGGTTCTTATTTCAATATTATAAAATTATAAGTTATTCAGAGAAAATGAAGGTTTCCATAATGTAATTGCAAATTATTCATCAATGTAGGAGATTTCTTTTTTATAGACAGATAACGTAATTTATGAAAATTTTATAACCTAATTTTTATGTGTATGTTGAGTAAATAGTTTAAGGAAATACACTTTAGTTGAAAATTTATACATTTATGAGCTTGAAAGTAAAACTTAACTCTCTATATGTTTTTTTTTAATTTCTTATTTGCAATATCTTCACATCGTTAAATATATAATGAAAATTTAAATTATTATAACATTAATATTACTGCCAAAAATAGCCCGACAGATAATAAATACTTTTAGTATTATGGACCAATAACATTAAGGTTATGTGTTATTTATATTATTTAGTGATTCATTACTAACAGTAAAAAAAATCAGAATATTTGATATATTACTTTTTCTTAGCAGGAAATACAATTTGGAAATTTTGTATGTAGAAATTAATTTCACATTCTAAAATTTATAAATGTTTCTTAACAGTCCAAACTTCAGTACCTTATCTAAAATTTTTATTTTACAGGAATCTGGATTCTCGCACTTTATTATCTGCATCAAGGGTGAGCAGAAGATGGATTGCTCTTTGCCGCTCAGATTCTGTGCTGAAAGCTAGATTGAAAACTGAATTACGTAGACAGAGAATTCAACGTATCAGGCCACCAAGAGTAGAAGTTCGTCGCGATACACAGAATGTCTACCAACCTTTCACATCTCTGAATGGACTTCAGCAAAATCATGTGACATTTATCACAGGTAAGCTTTGTTACTTAACTAATTAATTAATAATTAAGTCAAAACATAGTTTCTAATTAATTATGGTGATTTCTGGATGGGGTTGATCTTAAATTCTCATCCCGGTCATTTGGATTAGTAACTTAAAACAGTGAGTATAATCTAAATAACACTCAAGTGAATATATTTTTTCTTAAGGATTGTACAATAATTTAACATTACACGACTGCGTACAGATTAGATTTTGAGACAAAGAATTAAAAATTAGGAATTTGGAAGCAGGCTCATACTTCCAAACATTAAGTGTGCATATATTAAGAAAAAATCTTGCTTACAGCATAGAATTTTTGCTATTGTTCCTGTATTGCATATATTTATTTGTTTTTTATCTCCTTTTTATCTACAGGAGATTTTGTTGAGAACACAGTGAGTGGCGAGGACGTTATGCGGCATTACAAAAAATCTAGAAACAAGAGCAAATCCCATTTGACCCAATGGAAGAAACCAGTCTCCAAATCCAAGAAGGGAATGAGGATCTAATATAAGTTTTATATTTACCCATGTATATCATTGAACATTCCTCCTGAAACTCTTGTTCTCTATAATTGTACACGATACATTAATAAATATTCACTATTAAGTACTTTGATTACAATTATGATAATTCCTATTTTTTTTAATTGTAAGCCAGTAACGCATAGAAAATTATACTACAAGATGTTTGTGAAAATTGTAAATATGACCAGAGTTGCTGTTAATATTGGAAATATGTTAATTAAAAAATGTGTTTAATTAATGCATGTACTTTATAGAAAAAGATAAATATAAAATTGTATATACAACATGAGTAGCTGTAGCATTGTAAATAGGTGTAATAAATCATATTTGATAAACGTTTTGTTATTATTTAAAAAACATTGGTATATCACATCCAAACTAGTCCTATATTAATCATTATGAAACAGTAAAATCAGTACTTAGCTGTTCGTGTATTTTAAAAAAATTAATATCCTTCAACCTGTTGTCCTTTCTAATAGTTTATATATAGAATATGTATTAAAGTTAGTCAATAAAATAGGATATGAGAGTACAGATTTATTGCAAAACCCTTAAATTTATAATTTGTCTTTTGGCTGGTTGAATTTAATACCTAAACGTACTTTTAAAAGAAGTAATAGAAAAAGAACAAGCTGAAATTACTTAAATCTGTGTTTTTTTACTAAATATACAGTAATACATTAGAGTCAAACATGATTTTTTTCTGTGATCCTTATAATCCATTTAGATTTAAATTCTTACTATGGGTAAATGATATATTCACTCGTCATCCCTACATTAATCAATATATATATATATATATAAACTGTTATTCTGACGGTTATTTTACGTGGATGGGAACCGATGAGATGACATTACGAAAAGCCTATTTGAGAATACTGTTCATATGAAAATGTATGGAACATAGAGAGACGAACAGTGAGGTGATACAGAAGACTACTTAATAGTGTGCCACATTATTATTATTAATATTATTATTATCATTGTTATTATTATCAGGGAAAACGAGAGGTAATAAGAATAATTAAGTCTCCAATTCTGTGATGGGCAAGACATGGGATTTGAAATAGGGCAAAATTTGAAGCAACATACGTACTTTGAGGATAGTAAGGGGATGATTACCTAAACTATCTCTACTCTATCAACCGCGAGGAAAGAGAGATTTGGGAAGGCTACGAAGTCGGTTGATTCACCAAGATCACTCTGATTAAACCATGGCGGCAGATCCTACTAAAATGTTCATAATGATGATTAAGACCCGAATTTTTATGAAATGTCATATTTTATACGAGTTGTCAGCGACGATGCAAATTGATAATTTAGCATATTGTGCAATACATATGTTAGATATATGAGGTTTTTACAGGTCATTAAAATGCATTTTTTCCCCATTTAATTATAAAGTCAGTTTTCAAATTTTATTTGTAATTTCAGGTCATTTTATTTACTTTTCTCACTTTTATATATCGGCTTTAAATAATCTATGATTAAATGTTCATTGATAAAATGTCATTAGAGTTAATCAATAGTGCTGAGAATTGTATGAACAATGTAAATGAAGAGATTGGGGAAGCAGTTATGAATTCTAATTTGTGTAAGATGAAAATGTTTCAAATACCCTGTATTTTGATGATAAAGAATTAAGAATGTCTATTTTTAACAAATGTTTAATACTCGGTGAAATAGCGTTTTTCAAATAAGCACTCATTACATCTGTGAAAGTACAGAGGAGTTTCTTCAAGTGTAAAACAGCGTTAGCTGAAACCCGCCGATCCTTCACTTTTAATCATTAGGATCATTATGTATTGCAATGTATGTTTAGTTAATAACTTTTCATTTTAGTTTAATACGATTGAGGTTAACCTAGTGATAATTATACACTTTTAAATTATTTTATGTTGCTACTAAGAACATAAATTGTTTTAGAACAGTAACCACAATAAATAATTATTATTTGTCTTAGTAATTAATTGGTTAATTACTGCTAAATTAATAATTTTCGCTAAGTCATTTCTTTACACTTTTACGTCTTTTAAGAGAAATTTGAGGGAAAGTTAAGAACATTTTTAAACATTCTAAAATATTAAACATCCGGGCTTTATGATGATATATCTTTGAAATTCTTCTCCATTGGGTATTCACTGATGGCGTACTTCTAGTATTGTTAAATTCAATGAAATTTGGTTATATGGTTATAATATTATAATCGAAATCTAACATGCCAATTTTAAACTAAACTTACGGATTCTTCTTTTCAAGATTTTTAATTTAAATTTATTGGCTCTAGCGGAAAGGTCAGTACATTTTGGTGGACTAAATCACAAATAACAAATACGTAATAACCTATGTTTTTAATAAGCGATTATTATCGATTTGTGTAACTAGTGGTAGTGAAGTTACGTACGGCTTCACAATTGGTCATCAATGCTAATTCGCCCTGCTTTCTTCTCATATATTACATTTCACAAAACAGTCTATTAAGGAAAAATCTGTTTATAAGTCTGTATTTGAAATAAAGGCATAATACACGACAAATCAGTATAAAGTGCATTTTCATTAGAATTTGTAAGATTCACTATCTAAAAACAGAACTCTTGATAATATCTTGTAAATATACGGCCGGGAAAATAATAGCAGAATTCTTTTTACCTTCTCAAATACTATTTTAATGCAACAAATGTTGATAAAACGGTATATGAAATGTATTTGAACATGGAATTTAATGATCTTTAGAAGATTTTAGTTGCAAAAATGAAAACAAAAATTGTGACTACATCTTGTCATGACCACTCTAACATCTGTTATTTCATAACATGAAACTTTTTCTTATCTGACCACTCTAGCTATTACATCTGATTTTAACAGAGTTCCATCGATATCAGTACGTCTTTGTCGATAAACTAACGTATATATACACAACTTAGGATTTAAAGAGAGATCAGGGCATGCTTGATTTAGGCTAAGGGTATGGAAATTTCTAAAAATTGGCGACGATCACGATATGCGAATATGTCAAATGTGCGGGAACTTTGAAGATGAGATACATATTTAGGAAAATGTGATAATTTAGAATATTGGAGACGTCAGTTATTACCGGAAAGATTTCGAAATTCAAATCGGGAAAGATTGGCATGCTACGAGTTATTGGTAAATCCAGAAAAATGGATAAACTTGGGTAAATTTCTGGACAAAACGCGGAAAATAAGAACAACACTCATTCATGAATAAATATATGTTATCAAAATGCAATACCATTAATTCTTAATACACTGCTCAAAAAAATTAGGGGATATTGTAGAATAACCTATTAAGACTATGTTTTTTGGAATAGTATTAGATGCAATCACTTTCTATTACTCCAAGATAATGTAAATAAGAGTTTGAAGTTGTTATGTAACCTCGGTACCACACCAGAGGGCAGTGTCTGTACTGTTGATGTGAAAGGGTGGTGTGGGGTGAATGTTTTGTTGCTGTTTTTAAATCCAGTCCAGTTTTCAGTTAGTGAATGACTTGCCTTAGGGACAGTGATGCCTCGACAACGTGATTTACCTGAACCAATGGCTTGGAGGGTCATAGGAAGGTTGGAAGCTGGACAGACACAACAAGAGGTGGCACAAGCCATTGGGGGTGTCTCAAAGCGTGATTTCCAGTCTTTGGAATCATTTTCAAAGAACATACTGTTCACTGAAGAGCCGGACAAGGTCGACCAAGGGCAACAACAGCAAGGGATGACCGTTACCTCTTGTTAACAGCCCGTCGGAAAGACAGCAGAATGCAACTCAACTGCGAAATACACTGCAAACAGCACAGGACGCAGGGTGTCAACTCAAACTGTCCGTAATCGACAGCATGGAAGTGGTCTCTATGCCCGTAGGCCCATGGTGTGTACCAGGTTAACTCCACAACACCGTAGAGATCGCAGAAACTGGGCGGAGGAACATCGTGGGTGGAGGCATGCTGAATGGAGATCAGTTTTTTTCTGATGAGTCGCGATTCAACATGGAATGTGATAGTCGGCGTGTATTCATCTGGAGAGAAAAAGGGACACGAAACAATCCAGCTTTTGTACGTGAAAGATCCCCATATGGTGGCGGTGGATTGATGGTGTAGGCAGGAGTCAGTAGTGGTGGACGTACGGACCTCTACGTTATCCAAGGTGGTACTTTGACTGCGGTAAAATATAGAGATGAGATTCTCCGACCTTTTGCCGTGCCTTATGCTGATGCCATAGGTGATTCTTTTCTTTTTATGGACGATAATGCACGACCCCACAGAGCTGGCTTGGTGGACATGTTGGAAGCGGAGGGTATCGAGCGTATGCAATGGCCAGCTTCCTCCCCGGACTTAAATCCGATTGAGCATGTGTGGGATGCATTAGGCAGGTGCATTGCAGGCAGACCAGCACCTCCCACAACTGTTCCAGAGCTGCACATTGCTCTTATGGAAGAGTGGCCACGTATCCCCCAAGAACTCATTGCTAACCTCATTGCATCAATGCCATACAGGTGTGAGGCAGTGCTGGCCTTTCGAGGAGACCATACACCATACTAAAGAAACATTTTCATCCATGTTAATGTTGCTTTGTTTGTTTGCCATATTCCTAATCAGGAACTCTTTGACATCTGGTGTGGTACAGAGGTTACGTAATGACTTCAAACTCTTGTTGGCATTCTTTTGGAGTAATAGAAAGTGATTTCATCTAATACTGTTCCTAAAAACATAGTCTTAATAGGTTATTCCACAATATCCCCTAATTTTTTTGAGCAGTGTAATTATACATAACTTAATTAGTGTATAATGCTATTGTATTATTATGTAATTGTAATATTATTGTGTTTTCTTTATGTAATTGCAATGTTGTTTTTTTTCTTTATACTGTTGCCAATTATTACTTTATTGTAACGGACTGTCAACAGCACATACGGCTTACTGCCCGTGCGACCCATATTTGTAAATAATGTTGTAAATAATATTGTAAATATCTTACTTTTTGTCTAATAAAGTCCTACTACTACCACTACTAGTTACACAGTTTATTTATTTATTTTATTTACTATTTTAGTATTTTTTGTCCCACCTCCAAATTTGATATTTATTTTATATTGGCTAATTACAGCCTCATAATAGCCCTCTGATGTAAGGCAATAAACAATTTCACATAACCAACAGAGTCTTATCTTTAAAAAAGGACAAATAAATGCAAATAGGAAAGACAAAAAAATCGTTAGACCGCGGATCATACCCTAGACTCGTATATTCGAAGCAAGCACTCTAGAACTGAGCTACATGTTATGCTGTTGTAGCGTCATTAAATGGGTGTATTTTACTGAAAACCAACAGCAGAGTATTACGGTATCACACCATATACAGTTCTAGCTAACACCCGGCAAGAGTTGCTATGCCTAAATAAATGAATAATTAACCTTTAAATTGGCGAAACGACACACACGACCACGTGACCCAAACTTCCGGCTACTTTAGGGATTTATTTACCCTCTTTAGCCCTTTTGTATGCTGTCATTGGGAATAATGAGTGATTAACCTAGCGCCGACCTCAACCGGCAGCAGATCGGATGCAAAGAACCCGTTGTCAGACATTAACAAGCCTTTAAGCTGATCTTCGCTTGTGTTCTTCTAGATGCAATAATTTCTGTTGCTAGTTCTTTAAATGTTTTGTACCGCAATGAAAACAAAAGCATGTAAGACTAACTAACTAACTCACTGTCACTATCGAACCCATATGTTCATGACCGCTCGGACATAATCTCTCCATACATTCCTATCCTGAGCTAAAGTTTTTCAATCATTGCCTGTATAATCTACTTCCCTCAAATCTTAGTTAATGTTATTCTCCCACCTTATTCTTGATCTACAAACTGGGCGTTTTCCCTCTGGTGTTCCTACAAGAAGCTTCCATGCACGTCTTCCATTCCCCATTCGTGCCACATGTCCTGCCCATCACAGTCTACAATACTTAACTGTTCTTATTATATCTGGTTTCCTATAAAGACCATGTAATTCACTGTTATGCAGTCTTCTCCGTTCACCTGTCTGTTCATCTCTCGTTGGGCCAAATTTTTTTAAGTACTTTATTCTCAAATACTCGTAATCTCCTTTCCTCCCTTAAAGTAATGATTCCAAGTTATTATTGTACATTATTGCGTAATTTGACACAAATTTAAGAAATTTCTACTCGTGTATTTGTTTGTTTTATAAACAGTATTAAATACATGATATCAATGCATCTTGTAGGATACATTCCAATTTAAGGATTAAAGGTTAATTAAATTGTATTGTATACGCTGAGACTAACCAAATATGGCGGTTGCTAGTCAGTTTTTAATTTCGGATTTAAGGTAAACCTCCACTTCTAATTGTCGGATCTCGCTCATTTTTTTTTTTTTGATAATACCTCCTCGGTTTATTTTAATAGGATATACTGAGTTTCATTGTAAAATATGGAAAATTGTAACCGCTAGAGTGATTTTTTAATTTTTACTTCAGGTGAACTCCTACACCTAATGGTTTCAGAGAGTCCAATTCTGAATCCAAAACATCCCAAGGATCCACTCAAACACACACAAAAAAAATCATCAAATCTGTCCAATCGTTTAGGAGGAGTTCAGTGACATACACCCATACAGAAGAATAATATATAGCCTATAAATATAATATAATTTGTGAACCGTACACCGAAAGTTCTGTCAATCTTTTAACGGGCAATGTACGTTGACTAGGGTTAACAATTGTCGAGTGTATTTATAGTGACGTCAACGCACAGCATCATCATCTTCAAGGTATGGGCCTGTTGACCCATTACGCTCCCCGGTGCACTATATGCTGCAGGTGCAGGTCGTCTTTCCAACGACGTATTGGTCTTCCTACATTTCTTCGGCCTAGAGGCCTATAATGAAGCAGCTGTTTTGATAATCGATTATTTGGCATTCTTTGTATATGTTCAAACCAATTACGTTTATTTGTGTGTATTCTCTCGTTTATATTATACATTTGTAGTTCATCTCTGATATCTTGACTTCTCTTTTGATCTCTTAGAAATACGCCTGCAACTGATCTGAGAAATCTCATTTCTATTGTCTCAATTTTATTTTTATCAGAGATCATTAAAGGCCAAGTCTCAGACCCGTATATTAATGTTGGAACGGCTACTGTTTTGTAAAATTTTAATTGAGTTTCCCTTGTGGTCTTACTTCTCAAATATATTCTTATTGAACCACATATCTGTTGAAATTTCCCTAATTTCGTCTCCATGTCCAAATTTTGCTGGTACGATATCATACATCCCAGATAATTGAAACAAGTTACGGTACTTGTTCAATTATGTTTGCTCAATTACAATTTTTGTCCTTTTATGCTGAGTTCCAATAAATGTCATTGACTTTGTTTCTCTGTTGATATATTTAAATTATAATCGTTTATTAGTTTCCATAATTTATAAACTGATCTTGTAGTTGATTTTCTGAGGAAGCTAGAATGATCTGGTCATCTGCGAATAAAAGACAGTTCATTTTCGTACCGTTTATCATAAATGTTTCATCTAAAAAAGTTTGTCATGTACTAATGATATCATCTAAATATATATTAAAAAGTATTAGCGAAAGAGGGCAACCTTGTCGAAGGCCATTGTTAATTTCTACGCAAGTTTGTCCAGGACCATTTCCTTTATCTATACGAATTTTTGTAACGCACAGCTCGAGTAGTAATAGGACAGCATAATAGTATTCGATACGTTCTTTTCTCTCTGTATAAACAAATATCCATGGCACAGACACGTGGGGGTCCAAATAATATCTTATAAACAGAAAAGATCAGGGAATTAGAGTATTGCTATTAAATCTATGCATGACTATAGTATAAATATGATACATTTGGAATTTAAAAGCAGAGGTTTCTTTCACGTAAGTTGGCCGCTCCCTGTTTACAAAAAAAAAGCTCTAACGTATGTGTATCTAGAATGGCGTACTTGATTTCACTACGAATAATATGTAATGTGAAGCTGTTTGTTTTTTTCAAGACGTTATCTTGACGTCTGGTTCTACTTGATCCCTATGACATTGTGCCTTACACATGTTACAGTCATAAATATCACAGTATCTTGCAAATATGTAAAGTATCCTCTGATCTATAATGTAATCAACATAATATCAGGTTAATTGAAAACACTTTACAAAATACTAAATTAATTTTAAATTAGTTATGCGTTGGCCTGGAATATATGAGTCGAAAACACATAGAACAGTACCTATATTAAATGAGGTTTAAAAGTAAATTTGAATAAATAATTTTATTTATTCTGTGGTGATGAAACGAAAATTTAGTTTTGGAAGATGGAATGGGATGTATCTAAGAATGAGAGGAATGTAAGTACCTGGGGATCAAAATTAACTCAAAGTGTACCCAAGAAAATTACATTAAATATAGAATTCAAAAAGGTAGGTCGGTAATAACAATGTTAAACGGAGTTTTGTGGGACTATTTAACTCATGCCCCAAATGGGAGTCAATGACCAATCACATTTCAATGATCTTTTATTTACAACCAATCACAGTCGTGTTTCGCCTAGAATTTACCAACTAAAGTTTATCATAATAAAGAAAGCACCTCCTTTTTAATATTCTGAATAGGTCATAGCATTATTTTGCAGTGACTGACTCTGTAAGACATACGGCTAACAGATTGTATATACAATGCATAAATGTCAACACATAGCGCATGCGGAAGTTAATATAAAACATTTGTAGCAATTCATTATACCACAAAAAAAAAGAAACCGGGTTTGCACTTTCTTAAATGTATTTTTCCCAGGTAATAACATTCCAGAAAAATATAGTTGTCATATTTACATCATAAGATATCAGAAAGGAATTAATATACAGTTTTATGTTAATTATATTATTTTTAGTTTTATGTGTTTCGTTTTTTCTCCACTAGAGTGCATTCTTACAATATTGCGTTCCTTTGGCAATAAATAATATGATCTTGTTGCAGTGATGAACAAAAGAAGCAAATGAAGCGTACCAATCGTTTCTCATTTGTTTTCAAACATCGCCGTTTAACATTAAATATATAAATATTTTAAATAACTATATTTAAATAATGATTTGCGAGTAAGTAAACAGCTTAATTTTATTCGTTAAATAGTCCTAACAAATGCCACTCTTGATTTCCAAATTCTCTAGATAATTCACGACTCACTTTATCGTGAATTTATCGATAATTTGGAAATCACTTGTGGCATTACTTATGACAAACACATAAGAATAGATACCAAATTACAAATTTATAATTCCATAATTAATAATTTTATTGCAGCCAAATAGCCAGGATTAAAGTATGATACATTTTAAATTTACATTTTTGCATATTCACAAATTGTCTTTGTTCTTTTTGTGCATGGCTCAATGTGATATCGGTCACATGTTTTTTGCATAGCATACATTTACAGTCTATGTTTGGTTCATGGAATTTTTTGTTCTTGCATATCAGGTGGTGGAATCCGTGGATTGCCAGCCTGATGATATGTCTCATTTCGAAATTTTCTTTTGTCCACGCACGGTCCACCATGGCCCCGGTGCTGTAGAATTCTGGATGTATTTCTTCTCTTTTCCTGTTCAATGTTGCTAGCAGCTGCTCAGATGCGCTGGTGCTGGGTAAGAGTATGCTTGTTCTGAGGTCGTCGATGAGGAAAGTTTCCTTCGCCAGTAGGTATGCGAGTCTTGAATGCGTTGCTTTTGACACTCCTAATACTGCCTTTATATATCTCGCTTCTATCCTTTCTAGAGAGGAAAGATTCTCCATTGTTAAATGTGTCCAGATGATATCTATGCCGTATGTCAGTATTGGTAGAATTTTTGCTCTAAATAACAGCATTGTCGTCTCTAAGGTGAGGGATCTAATTTTTCTTATTTCGTGCATTGCCATTATTGCCTGGGTTGTCTTTTCTGTGATGTTTTGTGAAGCATTTTGCGCTTGTTTGTAGCGTGATGCCTAGGTATTTGAAGTCTGGTACTATTTTCAGTTCAGTTTCCCTTATGTATATCTTTTCATTTATGGCGGCTCTTCCTCCGTTTCTGAAGATCATTGTGCCCGTTTTTTATATATTAATCTCCAGCTTGTTCTTGGAGCACCCTTTTTCCACTTCGTTTATTGTTTCCTGAAGTGTTGTTATGTCTCTGGAACCGATTACGATGTCGTCCGCATATGCGCACGAGAAGATACTATCTTTTTGGGTAATTCTAAGGATTTCTTCGGTTGCTAGTATAAACAGTAAGGGGCTTAGTGGATCGCCCTGCAGTACTCCATGTGTTTGAATGGTCGGTTTTGACATGACGATGTTATCTGAGACATATATTTCATTCCAGCTCAGCAGTGTATTGATGAGGTTCGTCCATATGTTGTTGTTTCCTAGTGTCTCCTTTAGTTTTTCTATCACTAGTTGTCTGTCTAGTAGATCGAAGGCCTTCGTGAAGTCTATGAAGACGGTATAAAACTTCTCTCTGTCTTCTAATGCTTCCCAAATATGTTTCAACAAGAGTTCGATTGCGTTTAGAGTTGACTTTCCTTTTCTAAACCCGAATTGATTTTCTGGTAGATGCTCATCTATTTCCTCCCTTATTCGTCCTGTTATTAATTTTGTGAAAATTTTGAAGTGACAATTTTCCAATTTTTGTTGGGGTCTTTCGGGTTTCCTTTCCCTTTATATAATACCTTGACAATTGATTTTCTCCATTGTTCAGGTATGGAGGCTGTTTGTATGCATTTGTTGTATAATTTTGTCCAAACCTGGTCTAACAGATGTGCCGTGTCTTTTATGTATTCATTGTATATTCCGTCTGGGCCCGCTGCTTTCTTGTTTTTGGAGTTACATATTGCATATCCAACTTCTTCTGTGGTCAGGGGTATCCAGTTTGTGGGTATTGGTGTTAAAATTTCTTGAGGGTTCCTTTTGCCACAATTGGTCCCTCTTTATTGAGTATGTTGTTGAAATGTGACTCCCATATTTCCATGTCAATGTAGTGTGTTTGCGCTTGTTTCTTTGGGCGGAGTGCTAAATGTGGGTCTTTCTTGGCCTCCTCCGCTAGCATCCTGCCCTCTTCCTGCAAGCGCTTTTTTCTGGCTTTTCTTTCTTTTATTATTCTCTTGTAGTGTTTCCTCTTCTCGGCGTATGTGAGTAGAAGAGCGTGGTTTTCGGTATTTTGTTTCAGTTGTTGTAAAGTATCTAAGGTATCTCTTCTTAGTCTGTAGCATTCATTATTGAACCAGGGTTTTGCTCTTCTTTTGATTCGGTGATTCGTGGCTTGTCTTAGTATTTCGCCTAACATTTGAGTAGCTTCCTCCAGTCTCTCATTTTCTATTAGCGTTTTTGTCTCTATCTTGGCTTCTACTTTTCCTATGTCTATCTTCCTTGATAGGTGATGTGTTGTCTCTTCCTGTGTCTTTTCCCATTTACCTTGAATATTTATTTCTAGTGGTATATGTTTCCTTAATGCCGAATGGTTTGCATTCCATAATGTAGTTATATTTCCTGTTATAGTACCTTTTGTGAGTGCGATATCTATTGCACTCTTGCCATTGTGAGAGATGTATGTAGGTATCTTAGGGTTGTTTAATAATGTGAATCCTTCCTCTTGTAGTTTTTCCAATACCAACTTCGTTTTATAGTTTTGGGAGTCTAGTCTGCAGTTTAGATCTCCCGCGATGATTATTGGTTTGTCCTGCTTGTACTGGGTGATGGTTTGGCCTAGTTCATCCATTATGTCAATTGCTGTCATGTTCGGTTTGAAATATGCTGCTATTATCACTAGGTAGTCCGTTTCGAGTAGTAGGATGTTTTCCTGTTGTTTTGTTGCAATAATGGGACTCAGATGTGGTTTTAGTAAGATAGTTATCCCTCCAGATGGTCTGCCTTTTTCGCCTTGTCTAGCCATAAGGTGTGTTCCATAGAAATTTGGGTGTTGCCAGTTCTCTGTTAGAAAGGTTTCGGTCAGGATTGCTATGTCGTACTCTTTTAGGAAATTTTCCGGGCTCATGGTCATTGCACTTTTTATACCTTCTATGTTCCATAATAAGATTTTTAAATGTCCTAGTGCGTCTTTTCTGTTTTGGCTGCTTCTTTTTATGAGTTCATTTTGCTCGTTTTTCGAGGCCGTAACCTTCATATACCCTTTGGGGGCGAAAGGCGCGAAATTTGAATCGCCTGACGACTATTCCTGTTGGCCAGAAATCCTCTTCATTAACCCTGGTTAGGTAGTCGTAGGGGATACCCACTCTGAATGCTTTAGTGTTATAGTTATTTGTGATTTCTTCGCAGGTCACATTTTCTTTGATTCCTCTTTTAGTTAGGATTTCTTCATGGCTTCCGGTGTTGTCTGTGACTTCAGGCGTCCCACGAAGAGCCAGGCTTTCCTGTCTGCAGCTTGTAGGTCTTCATCTCTTGGTCCAGAGCCGCTCACTGAATTTTGTCTTGTTTGCCTTCTTGTTCTCCTGCCAGTTACTTGTGTCCATTCCCCCTCGTTAATATCCGATTCTGGGTAGTAATCGTGTTCACGCGATTCCTGACGGGATGGGGCGGCTGTTCTTTATTTGTTTTTCTGTTGTAGGTCTCTGTTATTACTGTTTGTTCGTGACCTTGGTCTACTGTCGGCGTTTGTTGTTGGTGGTTGCCTTTAATTTCTGCCTTTATCATGTTCCTTATATTATTAGTAAACATATCGATCATGTGATTCATCTTCATTTCAACACTGTTCATGATTTTCTCTTCTAGCGGAGTGCTAGTTGAGATCTGGCTGCTATTGTGGTTTCTAGTCTCGCCGCAAGTTGTCGGTACTGGTTGGTGGTCGCGTGTGTTTCTTCCTTACTCTCACTAGGTAGCGCCACCTGTCCCGCTGCCAAGCTGTCCTCTCCCTCTGCCGACACATTTGCTTCGCTCATGTATACATTTTCTGTTTCATTTGATAGATTATTGTTCTCGGGATTTACTCTATTCTGGGTTTCTCTTATTCTACTGAAATATTCATCCAAGGTACTCACCGCATTTAATAAATCTTCCTTCACATCTTTCTTCAGATATCCATTTATTTCTGCTATACTTTTCAATTTTTGCAGAGCGCTTTCTACATGTGTATACACTGCGGTCGCCATCTTGTCATCTTAAAAGCACGCTTACATACGGTGCAGAAACTTGTCAGTTGAATAAAAAATTGAGTTTAAAACTTATGTCTACTGAAGTGGATTGTTTTAGATGCTCAATTGAACTTTCTAAATTGGAAAAAATCAGAAATACAATCATCAGACAACAAATGAATGTCCAAAAATTCAATATTAGATTTTGTGAGATACAGATGGTATGGTCATATGCGTAAAATGCCAGAGACAAGATTACCCGGAAAAGCATTGGAATGGATTCCACTTGAAAAAGGAAAGAGAGGTGGACCTAGATTTAAATGGATGGATGATATAAAGAGTTACGAGGGAGATAGGTCTGGAAGAATTGGAATGGGAAGATAGAGAAGAATGGAGAAAGAAGATAAACATTTAAAAAGCTGTGGACACAGGAAGATGTTTTATTAGATTATAAACCTGTTTATAAATAAATATGTGTTGGCCTACAGTTAGCTGTGGGTTTCGAGGTGGGAAGAGTTCGCAGTTAACAGTTTACTTTAGCAGAGAGAGTTTTGTAGTTTAATTAACTTTTTTGTACATTAGTGATGAAAAAGCTTATTTCAATAAAAACATTATATTTGTTCTCACGTGTTGACTCACTCATGTTGATGGCATAACAACACCGCGTAGTAAATACACATAAACTATACAACTATTCTTAGTGAAAATACCGTAGAAATTGGCAAACAGAAACGGCAGAGACCGGTCTCCGTGTAATACAAATATCATCTTCATGAACAATTCCGCTTTAGGCGATGTTGCTTGTGACGTTAAGCCTAATAAGATGGTCTTGATCTTTCCACCGATGTTTTGGTTCTCCTTGGTCCCTGTGTCCAGTTGGAGTTTACTGGAATGCCTATTTTGGAAATAGATCGTTCCCACCTTTGATTAGGATTTTTTTTTCCGAATAATAAGTATCTAGGGTTGATTACCAGCCATCCTCAGAGCAAGACGATAGTGCAGCCGCCCAGTCTACGGCTCTCAAGTTTTGACGACAGTGTTGCCGTAATGGATATTCAGCGGGAAGGGCCGCTTTATGTACCACGCAGAATATTAAATCATAACACTTTCTGTTTATCTAGAACGTAAATATTAGAAATAAATGCTCATTTTATTACGCGAAATTGAAAACGAAACAAAAATATGAAATTTCTCATTTATTGCTACGAACACACTATTCTCGAAAATATTCACCATTCTAATAAATTCACGAAAAAACAATTCCATACATCACTTCAAAACTACGATAAATGCATAAAGAACATAATTTTTATTTAAAA